>JAVJIF010019826.1:0-83763 GCA_038442645.1 Agave tequilana | reverse complement strand
CCACCGTGTAGGATTTCCAATCTACTATAGGAGTACCGAACTCCTCTATCAATGCCACCCGAGGCAATACAACCACTATCCACCTCTACCGAAGAGGGATAAGGCCCGTAGCCAATACAATCACAATCCTCTACCGAAGAGGGATCCAAACACCAATACCACTCCGATCAACCTCTACCAAAGAGGAATACAACAAAAGCAAGGAGGGTTTACAACTTGGAGGCTTAACCTCAAACAATCTCTCTTTTTCCACTAAAACAAGATCCTAATAGAATAGGATAGTATGATAGCTCAAGTGTGGAAACAAGGTGTTTTGGAAACAAGCAACAAAGAAAAACTAATTGGGAAATCTCTTGTAGATGATAGAAAATGAAAACCAATACAATATCCCAAAACCTAGTTTTCTTTGATTTTCCAAAAAACCCAAAACAATAAAGATTAGAAGTTTAAAGCACAAAAACTCTTTTGAAAAACTTGTTTTAAACTCTGGAAAACTGAGAATTTTTCTCTTGTAAAAACCTTGGCCAAAATCCCAAAGAGTTGGGGTTTTTATAGGCCAAAACAGAAACTAGCCGTTAGGCTGAGCTGGCAGCCTGACAGGCTACCGGTCGGCCGGCCCGGCCGCCGCCAACGGTCAGAAATGTGACCGTTGGGGCAACCGGGTCGACCGGCATGGTCGACCCAAACAAACAGAGAGCTCTGCTCTCAGACCCGGTCGACCCGTACGGTCGACCGTCTAGTGTCTGCCAAACATGCATAGTTTTGTGCACGTCGGTCGACCGACCCAGTCGACCGACTTCTTCCCAAGTCGACTAGGTCAGTTGACTAGTCGACTGGTTGAAGCCTGGAACAGAAAACTGGGTCAGAAAAACATGTTAAAATATTTTATAAAAATCTTTTATCTTTTCTGAAAATTCTATAAAACTTGTTTTAACATTTTATATTGAAACACAAATAAGTGATAAAATTTCAAGACATATATCAAACATATCAATTCATTTTGAGTCTTGCAAATTTTATCAAAACCAACACTTGTATTTTTATCAAACTTGATTTTTCAATACATGAATAGGAAAGTCAAAATAAGTTTGTCTAGCAAGTTTAAAGCATGTATGTATATCTAGAACATAT
Source organism: Agave tequilana (assembly GCA_038442645.1). Classification (NCBI taxonomy): domain Eukaryota; kingdom Viridiplantae; phylum Streptophyta; class Magnoliopsida; order Asparagales; family Asparagaceae; genus Agave; species Agave tequilana. Next base: position 82,632 of record JAVJIF010019826.1, on the reverse strand, counting down.
CTAATATACATAGAATTAAAGTAAACTTGTTTTGATCTACTATTCATGAAAACCAAATCCAAACCATAAAACGTGTGTGTTAGTGCATTTGAGCATATCAACTATACTAAGCTTTACAAATAGATCTAAAACACACTATCTAAACTATGGATACCTAAGTCTTCTTGATGATCTTCCATCTTCAAGTTGACTTGCTCCCAAACTCCATCCATGGGCTAGGCAATGTGAGATCTTGAAGCTTAAGCCCTGGAATCACCATGAAAAGCTTCTAAACTCCTTGTTGAAGCCAATCACCAACTAATATCTTGGTTAATGATCTGAAACTTAAACAACACAAGATTAGTAGTAAACATAACTACATGAGTTAATCATCATCAAAACTAGGGTGGAAGGCCTATGGGCCAACACTATCACCTCTCACTAAAGGGATATCACAATGAATGGAAGGTAATAACACTTGGTGGTCTCTCTCAACCACAAACTAATTCTTTCTCACAAAATAAGATCCTAATAGATAGGATAGATAGATAAGCTCAAGTGTGAGAAATAAAAGTGTTTGGAAATGAAAACAATAAAGAAAAACACTTGAGAAAATCACAAGATAGATGTTGAAATAAAGATCTAAAATTAATTCCCAAATTCTCTCTTTTTCTTTGAATTTTTAAACACTTTAAAACAAATAAAGATTGATCTTTTAAACCCAAAAACTCTTTTGAAAACTTGTTGTTAAACACTTATAAAGGTGGGAAAAATTGCTCTCTAAAAACTTGTTTAAAAACAAACTCAAATGGGGGTATTTATAGCCCCATATGAAATCTGCCCGTTGGCAGCTGGGAAGGGCTGAAGTCGACTGGGCGGTCGACCGGCCAACGGTCATATTTTTTTCCGTTGAGCGCACCGGTCGACCGGCTCGGTCGACTGAGACTGGATACAGAGAGCAGAGCTCTCTGCCGGTCGACCGACCCAGTCGACCGGGGCCATTTCCAGAGAGCAGAGCTCGACGACCTGGTCGACCGACCCGGTCGACCGGTCCGATCGACCGGTAGACAGCCAGTCTAGCCATTATAGGACTTAAAAACTTGTCATTTTATTATCAATTAAATCCCATAAAATCACATAAATTCTACAAAAATCAGTTCTTATTATATCTTTGAAATACAAATATGTGTGATAAAAATTCAACACATATTTCAAACTATTGAACCATTTTTGTGAGATTGAAAATTTACCTTAAACCAAAAACCGTGTTTTCTAAAAATAGGATTTTTGAAATGAAAAACCGTTTTCTCCAAAACTCATGTAAATACGAAAACATGATATTTAAACAACTTTGAAGCATGTTGTATATGGATAGAATCCAATATACATGAAATATAGTATATCTATATTTTTGACTAGAAATCCAATATCGGTTAAATCGAAAACCAAAAATCAATAAACATGAAACTTGTGTTTGTGTGTGTGTATAGTGAACTTGAGCATATCAACACTATCTAATCTTTACAATAAGATTTAAACAAACTATACTAAAACAAAACAAGGTCTTCTTGTAAAACGCCGTCTCCAAGTCGACTCGATCCAAACGTGATCCACCGAGCTTGACTCCAACCGAGTGCTAGATGTGAACATGACGCTCGAGCTCTTGAATCACCATGTGAAAGCTCCAAAACACCTTTGTTGAAGCTAATTACCTACTAATATTTTGATCAAATATCTGAAACTAAACATCACAAGATTATTAGTAAACTATAACTACATGAGTTAATCATCATCAAAACTAGAGTGAAGGGCCTCTGGGCTAACAATCTCCCCCTTTTTGATGATGACAAAAATCATGGAGTTATATATGCATGAATTAAAGTTAAGGTTCATAGAAGCTCCCCCTTAACTCATGCATAGTAATAAACAATAAGATATTCAATGAATGCTCAACATAAATATGCATAAATATGCATAAACAAATATGATCTTTTATACCAATGAAATAAACATGCTTTTGATACCAATAAAGACTCTATTTTAAAATAAACATGCTCTTAAAAGTAATGTTGCTCTAGATACCAATAAAAATTTCTTCTTAAAAAAATGCAGCTCTTGATACCAATAAAACAATAAAACAATGTTGCTCTTGATACAATAAAAAACTCTTGATATCAACAAAAATAATAAAAGATGCTCTTGATACCAATACCACAAAAGATGCTTTTGATACCAATGATAAAGGATAACTAATTCAAACAAACATGCATATAAACAAACATGCATATAAACTCCAAAATATCTCTCCCCTTTTGTCAATTCATCAACAAAGGGGTTCAAACAATAAAAGGGCATAATATTTTCCCTTTTTGTATAAAACAAAACAATAAAGGTATATATGCTATATACATTCATGAAGAGGAAAGACGCGAAGTTAACTCCCCCTGCATACATGTATTTATATGAAAAGAGATGACTAAACCCTAGCCACATAAAGCATAATATGCAATGTATAAAAGGAGAGTGAAGCTCATACTATACACGTGTACTACATACCAAAGAAAGGTCAATAACTTCAATATGACATACACTCAACATGAATTTATATACAGAGAAGATGTTAAGCTTCTCTTGCATATAAGCAATACAAATCAAAATGATACCAATTGAAAAATATATCACTTAAGTATGAAAATATACATCGAAACATCATGATACCAATTTATGATACCAATTAAAAATAAACAAAACAACAAAAATTTTGATATCAATTGAAAGATATAAACAAATAGGTAATCTTGATACCAATTGAAAAAAATAAAACTTAGTATCAATTGAAAATATTTTACACTTTTGATACCAATTGAAAAACATAAACCAATCTTTTTGGTTAAACACTAAAAACATTTTTACAATAGAGATACAAAATAGAGAATAATATCAATTTAATATTCTTGATACCAATATTGAAAAAGAACCATATACCAATTGAAAATAATTTTCATTAGGAGCATATGAATTAAAAAATCAACATCATTTTTCATTCATTTTTCAACATAAAGAGTGGGAGTAAGATACCAAAGGTAAACAAAACCAATTGAAAGGTAAAACATGAATTTTCTCCCCTTTATGAAATACTAATGAAAATGATGCATAAGCTTGTATAAGATACCAATTTAAAAATAATTGTCATTAAGGACTAAATCAAGCTTAGCATGATCAAATTTGTGCTCAAAGATATAAAGATATAGTAAGTACAATTAAAACACATAAATATGTATGAAAATATAAATACCAATCGAAATTGATACTATTTGAAGTTGAAGCATACATATATAGAAACAAATATGAGTATAAAAAATCGAAATCAATTGTGATACCAATTGAAAAATCAATGAGAATCAAGTGTATACTCATACTCCCTACTACCCTTTCATGCACATGTTTAAATAGATTTTCAATAATGCATACAAGGCATGGTCGCCCAACCAACCGCCCTTAGATGGGTAGGGGTTTTCAAAAATAAGTTTGAAAATAGTTTTAGCACAATAGAAAATTCTACCAAAATGAAGAATACGAACTAGTTACATGATAAAATTTGAAAACTAGTACGAAATCCTCCAAGTAAGGGATAAAACAAGAATATATTTCATGAAGCACGAAAATCGCTCAACCAATGACACTCAAAGTCTATATAGCACATATAATACTCATGAAAACAAAATTATGAGAAAACATCAATTAATGTGAGTGTATAAGTTTGTGTGAAAGACATAGTCATGAAAATAGGCAATTAAGTTTAATGTGAAATCCTTTAAACAAAAACACGAAAATCATTAAAATTTAATTTTCAATAATACAACTTCAAGGCATATGTATGTTTGTACAAACTAGAGTATACATACATATCTAAACATGAATGAGTCCACAATAATATATACATGAAGGCAAGTGGCTCAAGGATGTATATGTATTACTATTAGTTTAGACAAAATAGACATATACATGAAGCTAAAACATAAACATGAAAACATGCATAAAAATAGGAATACACGTCAAAATGTATGAATCATCAAAAGTAGGCTATATTAGTACATCTAATGGGTACAAATAAGCAATCAAGCACAAACATAAAATAATCTATTTGTGGCTCACTAGATGTACAAGTATTGACACAAGTTTTAATGAAAACTACATCTTAAACATGTAATCAAAACATGAAGCACAAACATAAAACATATATCAATATGATCATTATGTAAATACACATGTATTAGAGCTATGATATACATAATAGCTAAACTATGGAGAGAACACAAAATATGGGTCCATATAAACATGGTGATCTCACATACTATATATGTATGTCAATATTCTAATAAGCATGGCATATGGCATAATGAGCATTAAAAACAAGACATGCTATAAATGAATGATCTAAAAGCATGCAAACATAAATGGGAGTAAGAGATCGTTACCAAAACCATGAGGGCAACTCTCTATTTCTCCAATCCATGGTGGTCCTTCCCACCAAACTCCCCTTAAAAATGATGCATTCAAAATAGTTATCATTTAGCTCGGAACGCATCCACTTCAAGGCACCATCACTCTCACGTTAAGTGAGAGCCCACACCTACATCAAATAAAATAAGGGTGGTCTTTGGTACCCAAACTCTATTGGGTCCATGGGGGTTAGCTCCTTTCCTAACCCAAACAATTTATTTGCTAAATTTATATCATGTGCTCTAGCATAACAAAACTTAGCAAGGTGGCCCTTATGTCCACAATGTGTACAAGTATACACATGAGCATACAAAGTGTTATGAGTGTGAACGTGAGGAGCATGTGTATGTCGTGGTTTGTGTGCATGCATAGGTGGAACTTGTTTCTTCCGAAACATGGATTCCAAACGTGTGTGGTTCAAAGCACATTGGCTCAAAGTGGAGCCCAAACAATCAACACTCTTCTTTAAAATATTTATATCATTTTCAATAATGAAAGAAGAAGTGAAGCATGCAATAGGTGAGCTAGAAGGTGAAGCTATACTAGCATGGCAAATATGTGGGTCAATATCATTTTTCAAAGAAATGTTTTTTTAGAAACCAAATCCAAATCCTTTGAAATTAAAGCAATTTTCATTTTCAAAGATTCATTTTCTTTTATAACAAAATCAAGTTTTGAAGTCAAGATGACATTTTTCTTCAAAACCTCATTGCAATCATTTTTATTTTTCAAAATCTTGTTTTCATTTTGAGCAAGTTTAAGTTGGGATTTAATGAGTCCCTTTCATTAGAAATCTCTACCTTCTCATGCAAAGCCAACTCAAGTTTTGAAAACAAATCTTTATTTTCTTTATTTAATCAAAAGCTTTTCTTTTTAAAACTTTATATTTTTCAAGCAATTTTTCACAAAATTGATAGTTCTTCATTCAAAGCATCAGCATCAATATGATCATCGCCGGAAGAACTAGCACAATCATCTAGTTGAGATTCCGAAAATACCTCAAGGGAGTCATTTCCTTGGACCATGTAGCATCGTTGTTCGGATTCTTCTCCACTAGATTCCTTCTCCATAATGTTTGGCGTTTGAAGCTTGGAGGAGGTCAAAGTGTTCCACACTGCAAAAGAGGAATCACAATGAGAAATCATACACAAATATTCTTTGTTAAGCGTGCTTCTAAGTTCCTCAAGGGCTTGTTCATTGGCCCCTATATGCTTGCTATTACCAAGATAGGATTTCTTAGTAGAGGTAAGGAAAACATGCAAACCTATGATCTTGAGATACATACTCATCTTAATCTTCCATACGTCGATGTTAGAAACATCAAACATAGGAGGGGTCATGAAATCCATGAGTGCAAACAATATGTGTGCAAATGCAAATAATAAATTAGCAACCAAGATCACACTCCTGGGTGGTTAAACCCAATATCAGGAGCGTAGGCTCTGATACCAATTGAAAGTATACCAAGAGGGGGGTGAATAGGTATAAGGCTAATCTATGACAAATAATGCGGAATTAATAACTTAATGCAACACACTTAGTGTAACCAAAGAGTATAGCCGAATTTTCAGTGAAGGGCTCTGGACTAACTCCTCTTGATTCCTCTGAATAAGAGTTAAGGTGATATATGAAGCTCTCTTGGTTAAACACAAGTGGGGCACACAAACAAACACAACCAAGCATATAAGTGTGAATGAGCAATATGAATGATGCAAGGCACAATATAAATAAGAGAGAGTTAAGAGAAAGTGGATCAAACGCAAACACCGAGATATGTTTCGAGCTTCGAGCACACAGCTCTACGTCCCCGCCTTCACACAGAAGGATTTCCACTAACTCGTCCACACAGGACTTCCCACACAGGGAACCTCCACTGAGGATTTGGGAAAATACAATTAAGGAGTACACAACTCCTCTCTCAAATACAACCTCTTACTAGAGGCAAGGCACAACTCAAAACCAATATCAACCTAACAAATGAGGGATAGGCACAAAGCCACTCAAACACAATCACCTCACACTTGAGGCATCCAACTCAATTTTCACCTCTCACTAGAGGGATACAAACACCACTTCCACAATCACCTCTCACGAGAGGGATATCAATACTATCACCTCTCACTAGAGGGATATCACAATGAATGGAAGGTAATAACACTTGGTGGTCTCTCTCAACCACAAACCAATTCTTTCTCACAAAGCAAGATCCTAATAGATAGGATAGATAGATAAGCTCAAGTGTGAAAAATAAAAGTGTTTGGAAATGAAAACAACAAAGACAAACACTTGGAAAAATCACAAGATAGATGTTGAAATAAAGATCAAAAACTAATTCCCAAATACTCTCTTTTTCTTTGAATTTTCCAACACTTTAAAACAAATAAAGATTGATCTTTTAAACTCAAAAACTCTTTTGAAAACTTGTTGTTAAACACTTGTAAAGGTGGGAAAAATTGCTCTCTTAAAACTTGTTTTAAAAACAAACTCAAATGGGGGTATTTATAGCCCATATGAAATCTGCCCGTTGGCAGCTGGAAAGGGCTGAAATTCCCTTCCAGTCGACCGGGCGGTCGACCGGCCAACGGTCATATTTTTGACCGTTGAGCCCACCGGTCGACCGGCTCGGTTGACCGAGACTGGATACAGAGAGCAGAGCTCTCTGCCGGTCGACCGACCCGGTCGACTAGGGCCATTTCTAGAGAGCAGAGCTCTCTGGACGGTCGACCGACCTGGTCGACCGGCCCACCAGCTCAAGCTGGTGTGCACGCTTGTGCACGTCGGTCGACCGCACCGATCGAACTGACTACTGCTACGGTCGACCGGCAGACAGCCAGTCTAGCCATTATAGGACTTAAAAACTTGTCATTTTATTATCAATTAAATCCCATAAAATTACATAAATTCCACAAAAATCAGTTCTTATTATATCTTTGAAATACAATTTTGTGTGATAAAAATTCAACACATATTTCAAACTATTTGAACCATTTTTGTGAGATTGAAAATTTGCCTTAAACCAAAAACCGTATTTTTCAAAAATAGGATTTTTGAAATGGAAAACTGTTTTCTCCAAAACTCATGTAAATACAAAATATGATATTTAAACAACTTTGAAGCAAGTTGTATATGGATAGAATCCAATATACATGAAATATAGTATATCTATGTTTTTGACTATAAATCCAATATCGGTTAAACCGAAAACCAAAAACAAATAAACATGAAACTTGTGTGTGTGTGTGTGTAGTGAACTTGAGCATATCAATACTATCTAATTTTTACAATGAGATCTAAACAAACTATACTAAAACAAACCGAGGTCTTATTTTAGAACGCTGTCTCCAAGTTGACTTGATCCAAACGTGATCCACCGAGCTTGACTCCAACCGAGTGCTATATGTGAACATGACGCTCGAGCTCTTGAATCACCATGTGAAAGCTCCAAAATACCTTTATTGAAGCTAATCACCTACTAATATCTTGATCAAATATCTGAAACTAAATATCACAAGATTATTAGTAAACTATAACTACATGAGTTAATCATCATCAAAACTAGAGTGAAGGGCCTCTGGCCAACACCAACAATGTAGCGGAATACAATGCTCTCTTGATTGGAATGGAAATCGCCGATGAGATTAGCGTTAAAAATCTCGAAGCATACGGTGACTCTAAACTCATCGTTAACCAAGTTTGCGGAGAGTACGAAGTCAGGCATGAAGACTTAGTACCCTATTTCAATGCAACTATCTCTATGGCCGAAAAGTTTGGAAACTTTTACATCGACCAGGTACCACGCCAGCAAAATGCGCATGCAGATGCACTGGCATCTCTCGCTGCCTCCTTAGCCCTTCCACCTAGAGTAGTAGATAAATTACTTGTCTATAGCCACGACTTGTATTGCCCAAGAGTCACTTTTAAAGATTGCCAAAAGCCGACAAGAGACTGTCGAGCCAAAGAAGCTCTTGAGATGTCAGTCGGTTCAGAGCCTAGGGATTGGCGATTCTCATACATCGACTATACCTTGTACGACATTCTGCTTAATGATCCCAAAGAGGTGGCTGCCATTAGAAGGAAAGCCCCCAAATTCTACTATAATGCGATCACGCGAACACTGTATCGCCGATCGCATAACAGGATCCTCCTCCGCTGCCTGTCACAAAGGAGTCACAGGAAGTACTCAAAGAAGCGCATGATGGCATGTGTAGAGCTCATCAGCCCGGTCTGAAACTCGGAGATCGAATCCGAAGACTGGGATATTATTGGCCTACGATGATCCCGGACGCCATCACTTACGCCAAACGATGCTACGTCTGTCAAGTCCATAGCGATTTCATCCATCAAGCACCACGATATCTTCGCTCTACAATCTCAACCTGGCCATTTGAGATGTGGGGAATGGACGTGGTCGGCCCTATCAGCCCACCTTCATCCAAAGGACATCGGTTCATCTTAGCTATAACGATTACTTCTCTAAATAGGCTGAAGATATTCCCTTGAGGGAGGTAAAGGCATCTGACGTGATCAAATTTGTTAAACATCACATCATTTACCGCTTTGATGTGCCACGACGGATCATTCATGACAATGGGTCCCAGTTCGTCAGCCAAGCTTTTCAAAGGTTCTGCAATAAGTTCAGAATCCAGAGTGTGTCCTCAATGGCATACTACCCAGCCGCTAATGGCCTCGCAGAAGCTTTCAACAAGACTATTAGAAAGCTTCTCAAAAAATTCATTTCGAAAAGCCAACGTGATTGGGACGACAAATTAGGTGAATGCTTATGGGCCTATCACACGATGATTTGAATCCTAACAAAAGCTACACCATTCTCTTTGGTATATGGGTGTGAAGCCGTACTCCCACAAGAAATCCAAATCCCATCTCTACGTGTCGCCTTGACGGCAGAGATGACGAATGAGGAGAAGCATCGATTGCGACTCCAAGAGCTGGAGGCTTTGGACGATAAACGCTTGCAAGCTCAACAGCAAATCGAGCTCTAGCAAGCTCGAATTACCAGAGCCTTCAACAAGAAAGTCAAAGAGCGAACTTTCAAGTAAGGCGACCTTGTTTTAGCTGTCAGAAGACCTATGATGATGACGTATATGACCAAAGAAAAATTCCAGCCCAAATGGGAAGGATCATTTGTAGTAGAGTCGGTCTACTCAAATGGAGCATATCGCCTCATAACCTCAGACGGTGATACGCTCATGATGCCAATCAACGGCAAATTCTTGAAGAAATACTATCCTTGATAGCATTCTTCTCCTGATCAGGTTAATACTACACCTCTGATCGAAACTCCAGATCCAAGAGAAGCTTCTTCCCTTCATTGGATCATATCATGGGCGACCAGTGTCAAGCCGATCAAGCGATGGTCACATCATGATGCATGATGTAAAATTTGAAGAAGAAACAAAATGCTAGACTTTGGTTTTAGCTTGCTACTCTTCTATAGACATCCGACGCCTCCGATGGCTAAAGATAGAGGAAAATGTTGGCTTTTAAGTCCAACATAAGTCTTCGACAACTCATCTGCTGAGGGGAATAGCATGGCTAGCCCAACCCAAATGGTAGTTGATAAAGACACACTAAATCCGTTAATAGCTGAGGGTTTGCTAAAAATCTTAAGGGACTTGGTCCCATCCTCTCTCCCAAAATCTCCTACCAATTCTCACCCACAGAATGGTAGGCCACCAAAAGTACCTATGTGCATCTCCCTAATGAAAGGAACTAGGATTTATCAAGTTAATATTAAACCTCTAACAAATCAGATTTTTTAGTCCCCAGTGGATTCACTCAAGTTAAAATTACACCTCTGACATTCCAATTTTCACTTGTCAATTCTCATCAATAGAATGACAAGTCCTCAAAATTGCTCCTATCGCAAACCAAACTTGTCAAGTTAAAATTACACCTCTGACATTCTAAATTTCACTTGTCAATTCTCATCAATAGAATGACAAGTCCTCAAAATTGCTCCTATCGCCAACCAAACTTGTCAAGTTAAAATTACACCTCTAACATTCTAAATTTCACTTGTCAATTCTCATCAATAGAATAACAAGTCCTCAAAATTGTTCCTATCGCAAATCAAACTTGTCAAGTTAAAATTACACCTCTAACATTCCAAATTTCACTTGTCAATTCTCATCAATAGAATGACAAGTCCTCAAAATTGCTCCTATCACGAACCAATTCTTGCCAAGTTCAAAATTACACCTTTGACAAATTACTGTTAAGTTTAACACCACACCTCTAACAGTGATTAAGTTGCTGTCAAGTTCAATAATAAATCTCTGACAGGCACTTTCCCTCAGGTTTCCATATCGAAGCTGAGATGAGCGATCTAAGTTTAACATCACACCTCTAGCGTCCGATTCATTGCTAAGTTCAATAATACACCTATGACAATGATTTTCCCTCGAACTTCTGTATCAAAGTCGAGATGACCAGTGTTAAGCTCAAAATTATACCTCTAGCACTATCTTCACTGTCAAGTTTAACATTACACCTATGACAGTGATGTTTTCAGTCTTCCCAAATGAAGCTAAAATTCCCGTCGAGGTCAAGTTAATATCACACCTCTGACCCACATTTCTGTCAAGTTAATATCGCACCTCTGACAGTTATCTTAAATTCCTGAAATGGAATTTTCCCCAACTTTGACTTGTTAAATTAATTATCACATTTTTAGCAAGTCAAGAGTCCCTACTTCTATGTGTCTGATTTTCAGTGCAAAAAAAAAAAAAAGAAATTCAAGACATATAAGAAGATAAGAAAAAGTGTCACTTTTATTAATATTCAAACATATGAAAGTGTTACAAGACGCTCTCTTATACAATAAGATTGAGTGTTACAATAAAGGAGTACAAAGAAGTCCTCTCTCTTAGCCAAAGGTTGCACTCACTCCTCAAGACATCTATACTGCTCAAAATACAAGATGTTTGGAATAGCGCCAAAGAAAGCTTCTTCTCTTCTCCCACTGAATCATGTCACAGTTGACCGGTGTTGAGATGACTGAGGGCTGACTACATCATATGCATGATGTAAACATTGAAGAACCTCATCGCTAACTGAGAACAATGATGTTTCTCGAGGTCGAAATGCAGAAGAACATTCTGATTCCACCCGACCAACTGGTATGGGCCGTAATCCTTCGTTGATGAACATATCCACCACCAGAAAGTCATCTAACGAGCATAGATTTTTTGTCGATGTTACTTCTGGGGATAAGATTGGTGAAGGGAGGATCCGAGACCTTACAGGTGACATCCTCTTTCCCGTGACCTGTAAGAGGACCATACCCACCACCATACCCACTGTGACCATGACAAACCCGGAGCTTTGCTGGTGCATCATGTCCAATAAGGCCTTGATGGATATCTCAAGAGCTCGAACAAGCTGGCGGGTCAAAATATTCTCCCATGAGCCCAGCGAAGATGCGGAAGACTGACTGAGGCTCCCAGAACCTGCAAGAAGCAAAAAACCAAAAGGTTAAAATTCTGTTAAGGCAGAAACAGAAAAGCTGAAGAGCAGACACGATTGAAGTTGTGAACTTCAGACGCGGAGTTGGCCAGTGCAGATCTGAACGCAGTTTGGTGTCAGACCTGCGTTCAAGATAAAAGACGCGAGGTAACCCAGACGCAGAGTACGCCACAGCCGCGTTTGAGAAACAGGGGTTGCCACATCTATGTCCAGAGGTCTCAAAAAAGTTAAAATTCTCTTAAATTAAGAACCTCAAATGCGGGCTTTAAGTACAAAACTCGTGTTTCAAGATCTAAGTACAGAGTTTGTCACACTCGTGTCAAAAGACTTGTGACTTAGAATTAAAAGTCAGCCAGATCTCTTTATCAAGAAGCCTGAAAGACGCGACTTTCGAATACGGGCGCATCAATTAGACTTCAAGAAGAGATCAAGAGATCGAGTTTCTTCAATGGACAGGAAGACAGAAACTCAGAAGGACTGAGTATTTCATGGCGACAACTGGTTCCTACCAGGAGAAGAATTCTCTAGAAGTTGAACGTTATGCATCAAGGCGCAGCCGCAAAGAGCACTTAAAGTGATGCCTTTTGATCTTGAAATCACTTGACAGTGGTAATCTTTGGAGAAGATTAAAGGAAAGCGTGGAAGCTTTGAGTTCTTCATGTTCATTAAAACACATCTCCTTGAAGGGAAGATAGACAAATCAAGATGAAGACCCTCAGAGCGCATGCTCCCAAAGGGAAACAGTCTAACTAATGGACTATTAAGGGGGGTGAGGCCTATTTGTAGGCAAGCCATAAGGCTTACAATAAATGGCATAAAAATCAAAGCTATCAGCCTTAATTCCCGCATGAACATCAAGTCCAATAAGGAGCTGACGCGTGGATTGCCACTTCGGGAAACATCAAAGGACACAAGTCCCCAATCGTCAACGTCAACTTGGCATTTAAAGATCCAACAAGATCTTTAATATAGGCTGCATGTGACGCTTAGGATGCGGCGTCAGGCGCAGACTCAAAGGTCGTGTCCACAAGTCCGTGACCTTTCATAAACCCGAAGGCTGCGTTCCTTTCATTCCTACCGAAGAGTCCACAACCGCGTCTCCTCAGCGAGTGGGGTCCACCCTCCACGACTATTCAAGGATTGCGTCTTGAGCTCACACCCATTCACAAAACTTGAAGGCTGCGTCCTGAACCTGAAGGCCGCATCTCCTTTATCAAGAACACAGGTTCGCGCTTCAAGGATGCACCCTCTCAAGGGACCAGAGTCGTGTCTCTATAGAGTAAGAGCCACGTCCTCACCAACCAGCTGAGACCCGCACGTCATTTTTGAGGAGCATAAAATCGCGTCTCCACTGCAGATGAAAGCCGCGTCTCAATCATGAACTCAGTACAGCCTGATTTTGCGCCATCTCAAGGGACCAGAGTCGCGTCTCCATTGAGTTGGAGCCATGTCCTCATCAACCAGCTGAGACCCGTGCGTCATTCTTGAGGAACCCAAAATCGCGTCTCCATTACAGATGCGAGCCGCATCTCGCTCAAGAACTCAGTGCAGTCTGAGTTTATTATTCACGGCTGTACCCTATCAAAGTGACTACGGACTGCGTTTCCACAAACAGTCAAGGAGTACGACTATGAAAGCTAAGTTCATCCAGGCATCAAAGAGTCCGAAACGATAAAGACGAGACAAAAATTGGAGAATTTTTATTATTTGACTCAAAAATAATAAAAGTAATACAAACACTCTTACTTAACAAAAGGAGTGTTACAAAAAGGATAAGAACGCTAATAATCCTGCTTCCCCAAAGAATGGATTTGTTCCTAGAGGCGATGCATCTCAAGCTGACGCGCCCTTTCAGCTTTCACCAAAGGTTGGACCCGCAACTCTTCCTCGGACAAAAATCTTCTCGTAACCAGTTGCGCCCGAAGAGACTCCAACTGGAGGAATGAACAGTAAGGTTTTCTTGAACCTGCATCTTCGCAGCCTCCAGCTCTTCCAGCCTTTTTCTAGCAACAGCAAGTTTCTGCTCATTGGCCTCAATCAAGGCTTGCGCCCTGGCAATAGTAATTCGAGCAGTGGTGATAACTTTGAATTCAGATTCCTATCTCCTTTCGCTCTAGATGACGATTTCAGATTCCTTTGAATCACCAATCAGTCTCTGGTAGTCAACTTGGATGCGCTAGAGATGGCGGGTTTCTTCAGCCATTTGCTCCTCTATCTCCTTTCGCTCGTGTTCTTGAGCGGCGAGGAGCTTACTCAGTGTTGACCGAGCCTCATCCATTGAGCCAGCATTCTCTAGGGTCTTGAGCTCCTTCAGGAGGCTCCCCAGCTGTTCAACCAGCATCAGACACGCCTGATTGATGCAAAACCTGCACATAAAATACGGAATTTCAGAACTTTTAATAAAAATGTGCAAGTGCTCAATTCTTACCGCTATAGCAAGTGGCTATACGGGTCGTGATCCACAAGGAGGTTTTGCGATGGAAGCGTTCAAGGTTCTTTATTGAAATCTTTATGAAGATAAAACGATAGTTCTTCTTTGTTTTAAGTTAAGAAAATAAGAAAAGAGTTATGTTAAAGTTAGAAAGAAAACGGTAGAATGAGAAGGTGGAGAAGAATGGAGAATGACTATTTACAAAGAAATGGAAAGAAAGATTTGGAAGATATGGTGAAAGAAATCGTGTTGGCGATCTAAACTAAGAAATAAAAGAAAAGAAAGAAAGATAAAGAAGTACTAACCTAGTTTGGTTGATGACTTACCTGGAACCCTTGCATGTTCTACCTTGCTTTGGAGGTGTTCAACGCATAGGTCATAGGATCGAGCTCAGTCCTAGTTCGCATTATATCATCAAGCCTAGCAAGAATGAAGTGATACGGATCTTGAGGAGGAGAACGTCTTCATGAACTATCGTTGGCACTCACATAACATCGTTATACTTATGCTTCTGGATTCACTTGCATTCTCATCAAAAACCAATAGAGGTAAAGTAGAAAGAGGAAAAGAAAAAGAAAACAAAAGTAAAGAGACGAACATAAACAAATATTTACCTTTATTGCTTGCAGAAACAATGGAAGAAAGGAGGAGGGTACATCGGTGTCACTCTCAACATAAGCCTCTCTCTCTTACTTACATGAATCTCCATCTAACCTAAGCTTACATACCAATTACAATTACATAAAAAGAAAAGAAAAACCTAAACTACAAAGAGTAAAAATTAGGCTAAATCCTATCTTTGCATGGTCGTCCCATTTTCAGTGCAATTACTGGCTTTTTATAGGCATAACCCACACGAGGAGGATCCCGGAGAGATCGGGGGAGCAAACGCTCCCCCTAACTCCCCAACCAAGCCGCGGAAACGCGGCTTTGGCCGCGTTTCTGCGGCCAGGGTGTGGCCAGTTGGCCACACCCTGTTGGTGGGTCGCCCTGGTATTCCCTTCTGCTTTTATCTTCAGTTGGTTTCTTCGTTTGAGTCCAGTATTGTGACGAAATGGCCTTGGATTCTTGGCTTTAACCGATCGATTCTGAGAGGATTCTTCTCAACCGGTTTTCAACCTCTTGATTTTGCCCTGATTCAGTGAGTGCGAATTAATTCTGATTTAATTCAGAATTTGGTGGCTTTTGGGCTCATTTCTCTTCATCTCCTTAAGGAATGGGCCTGCAAATAAATTAAACATTTAATTAGGACAATGCAGCTTTTATTTTATAATAAGTATGGAAATATGATATTAAATATGCAACATTAGCGACTAATCACACCCCCATACCTATCTTTTGCTCGTCCTCGAGCAAAACAACTAAACTATACTAAGGATTATTAGACCACTTTCGCAGGTCACGCGATTGTACTGAGCATGTGCAACAAGCCGTTAAACCTCTAGGTTTCCCCTAGAGGACGAGTTTTGTCTCGTGAGGGTTTTCAGCGGATTGCACCCACAAAATCCATAAAGAAAGAGAAATAAAGAGTTAGTATTTTTGAAAGGCATTTTGAAAGAGAAAAATATTTGAAATATAATTGTAAGATTTAAGCAATTTATAAGTTATAGGAAAACTAAATTTTTCATTCCTAAACTTAGTCTCTATTTAAAATTTGTTATCAATCAAAGTAAGGAGTCAAATTGTACTTCTCATCTAGTCTATTACTTTACCCTAAGTCATATGCACCTTGTGATTGTGAAAATTTTGACGAAGGGTTCATTAACTCTAACTCTTATGCCTTATTTATTTATATATATATACTCTTTTTTTTTTGGTATTATTCCTTAGTTCTATTAGGCTTTCTAATCTGCCCATGTAACAAGCCTTTAATCGATGACTCCCAAACCAAACGGTCTTAGGGCACTAGGTGAGAAAACACCCCAAGGACTTAAGGACTCGAGTAAACAAGGCCACAAAACTAAGGATTTTATTATTGAACCTCTTTTAGGCGTGAATACTTATGCTTAATTAGGCACAAATACCCAGCTTAATCAGAGGATTTTTAGATATATTTTTTCTCAAACTTATCTAATCATCTTTCGCATAAATACTAAGGCTTGCTTAGGCCAAAGCACCTAGCTAATCAATAATTAGATTTGTTTATCTTTTATATTTTTTTTCTTTTTTTTATAAGGCATAAGAATCTTTGTTTTTGAACCCTAGGTGTGTAAGTGTATGAAGTATGCAATTTCATTAAGGTAAAGATCAAGACTAAATTATTTTGACAAATTTTCTTCCTAACCCTAAAAATCAAACAAATAATCTTATTTTGACCAAGTATAAGAAATCCTAATTTGGATTTTCCTATTCCTTAAAATTGACTTAATTTCTTACAAAAAATATGTCAAAATATTGTTTCTATTTTCAAAAAAAATTTAAAAGTAAAGAAAAAAAATTTTTATTATTTTTTTATTTTTTAATAAAAGAAAAACCTAAGTTATGTTAGACCCTCCCCCACACCTATCTCATGCATTGTCCTCAATGTATGAATTAATGCATAGATGCATGAAAAAGACGAAAGGAAAGGAAAATGTTACCTTAAGGTGGTGGTTCCGAAGGTGGTCTGATTGGTCCACGAAATGCGGCCCAATCAACTTTTCTTGGGGTTCAGAGGAACCCACCAGAGATTTCGCTAATATAACCCACTAAAATGTTGTATCCATGAAGGATTTTTATTAAAAATTTAACCCCATCTAATTTCTAAATTCCATAATTTATTTTGGAGTCAAATTTGTCAACCACCTCGTCCTAGAATGGAGTGTGAAAAGATAGAATGATTGACTTGGACTCAGGAAGTACAGTAACTAATACCGACTCAGGAAGGTGACTTAAGTCTGTAGGCTGTCTAAAAAATCATTAAGACAAGTCGTCAAAAGCAGAGTCCCAAACTCCAGACGCAAGGCTAATCTCAGCCGCACTGCAGCACCAAGGCGCGAGGGTCCGAACCCGCGTCTCAGCAGCTCAAAGGCGCGAGGGTCCGGACCCGCGTCTCAGCAGCTCAAAGGCGCGAGGGTCCGAACCCGCGTCTCAGCATCAAGGCGAGAGGGTCCGAACCCGCGTCTCAGCATCAAGGCGCGAGGGTCCGAACCCGCATCTCAGCATCAAGGCGTGAGGGTCCGAACCCGCGTCTCATCATCAAGGCGCGAGGATCCAAACCCGCGTCTCAGCATCAAGGCGCGAGGGTCGAAACCCGCGCCTCGATTATAACTGCCCTGGTTATGGGGCCGGTCACCGCCCACATAACGGGAAAGTTAACCCCTCATTGTGGAGTGTTTTTAGGGGGCACGTTCACCCCTGAAACCTCTATAAATAGCCCCGCCGCTATGAGGGGAAACACACACACAGACGGAGGAGAGAGAGAGAGAGAAGGAAAGAGAGTCCAGCTCTTTAGCTAACTTGCTGCGTACAAGTTCGCCTTTGCCTATAATCTCTTTGAGAGTTCCGGTCGACAGAGCTGTGTTACTCCGTCAACCATCCGAAGAGAAGATCCCCGGAAGGTCTCGACGTTCACCGGTCAACGGAGAACAAGATTCACTCTCCATCGCCACTTGAAGAACCCAACACTAAACAAAGGAAGGATTCAAGACTGAACATCCTCCCTCCCTTGTAACTGGAATACTAGTCCGTTGTAATCTTTCAATTGATTCAAGGAAACCTTACTTCGAGCTCGTATCTTTCCCACGCGTACAAGAGATGGTGACTCCGCTGGGGACCTCATTTGTTACTGACGAACAAATCATGGCGCAAGGTGACGTCCTCTATAAGTGGAAGATGGTCGAATCGCTTGTCGTCGAGTTCGACCAGGCAAAGTATGAAGAATTTCTCTCTTCCGGCTCCAAGAGCCCAAAGACCCGCGTCTGCCGCAGGGTCTCTACGGGGACTTGCCCCGAAACCCGCTCTGAGACTCTCTCAGGCGCGGCTGCTGTGAAGGGTGTCGCGGCCAACTGCGCCAAGCGTGACACACGCGCCAACGTCTCTCAGGAGACCCGCGTGGCCTCAGGCGCAGCTACTGTAAAGGGTGTCGCGGCCAACCGCGCCATACGAGATACACGCGCCAACGTCTCTCAGGAGACCCGCGTGGTCAAGCCCTTGGGTATCCAGCCAGTTCATCCTCTCCCTCAGCACCAAGCCGTCGTAGGTTTCTCTCCACCTCCGCGACGCAACCAAAACGCTGAGCGCCGACAGAGGAGGCGTGCGCGTCAGCTGCAAGTTGGAACTTCTGATCGTCCAACTGAGGCAGGTCGCAAGGTTCAAACTGACGTCTCAGTTACGCTGTATCCAGCACGCGAAGTCCGCGTTTGGCGGCCCAAACGCGAGACTCCCCAAGTTAGCCCCTCTGAAGCCCCACTCCACAGACGCCAAGGCGAAGCTTGTGCGCCTTGTCGATCACAAGAAGCGTGCGCCTCTAGGCGTAGGTCCCAGCAGCCCGCTCTCTCTCAAGCGTCTCTGCTCCGACACACCAATCAGTAACGCGACAGTCGCGCCTCTTCTCAGCAGAGACGCCAGACACGACGCGAGAACTGCGTCTCTGAATCCTGCGTCCAAGCTGTACAGCGCAAGGATGCCTCCCGACCTCAAAGTTGCGAGGTTAATCTCTTCGATCCCCTTCCCGAGGATCTAAGGGATTATTTGACGAGGAAAATAAGTGTTAATCAAATCACTTCATCATGTTGCTACCAACGGCTCATCTCTATGCTCTCTGAGTGTCGTTGTGATTCAGGCGTAAACCAGCAGTCTTTAGTTAGACAGCTGACCCTGATTCCCCCATCAGCCAAAAGAAGACGCTCTCACAGGCGGAGGATCTTCTCTGACACTGAATATCCCGAGCCACTGCTAACATGGCGAGCAGGAGCAGGGAAAAACAACTTGCAGTCAGTTCCGAGGATGAATCTGACTCTGAACCGGAAGGAGTGTACCGACACACTCGCACCCGGACCGGGGCCATTCCCCCGATTGACTACAATGCCCTAGCCCGGGGCATTGAGATTAATGACTCGCACTCTGCCATTGCAGAGTCGCAGGCTTCAAACTCTTCTATAGAGAAAGAGGCCTTCACATACATGACGAGCACTCCTGTGGAGACCGCCAGGCGCTTGGAGCAGCAAGCCCAGGCCCAGAAGGAACAACTCGAGATGATTCGTGCTCAGCAAGAATCTATCGACTCCCTCAAGCAGATGCTCGCACAGTTGCTTGAAGACAAGAGGAAGTCAACCAACAAAGACTCCTCTAAGAAGTCTAAAGGCAAGCGAAAAGAGGGAGAAAGCTCATCTTCAGTACATATAGAGGAGAAGGAGCAGTCTACTTCTGGTTCGTCTAAATCCTCATCGCAGGAAAAGGACGACCAAGACCGGGGAAAAGTTCATTCTAAGAGAATGAACCAGTTGGAGCAACGTCTTGAGGCCCTTACCAACCGGAAAGGCCTCCATGAAGCAGGAGTGGTCCGCCCATATCCAGCCGAGTGGGACCTGGTTCCATACCCGCCCAAGTTCAAGGCTCCAACCCTCCAAGCATTTAATGGGAAAGGTTCACCGAAACAACATATCTACTATTTTAAGTCTCAAATAGGAATGTGGTAGATAACGATGCCATCCTGGCACGTTTGTTCATCGGCACCCTAAAAGGGCTCGCCTTTGAATGGTTCATGAAGCTTCCAGAGGGCTCCATCAAGAATTGGGGCGACTTGGAGAAGCTCTTCTTAACACGCTTCTTTGGGAGGTCAACATGCCTACCCTTTTAGCCACCAAGCAGCGAAAGGGAGAGTCCGTTAAGTCTTTCGTAGAAAGATTTTGAAATGTAGCACTCCGATGCCCAAGCGGTATGACCCAGGTTACCCTGGTGGAAACATGCCGCCACAATCTCTAAACCTCACTCCTTGCTCAAATAGGAGTTGCTGAAAGCCGCACCTGGAAGCAATTGGTCCAACAGGGTGAACAGGCTGAGGAGATTATCGCCCGCGTCAGAGCGGAAGAAGGTAAGCCCAGGCCTGAGAGATCAACAAGGCGTGCGCCAGACACATCCCTCCAAGCCAAAAGGAAGGATAACTTGGCAGCAGAGACCAAGTCCCCTGTCAAACCTCAACCGGTCAAGGGAAGTGGCTCTTCAAGCCAGCCGCGTGCCAACAAGCAGTATTCCTTCAAGGATGAACATGTCGACTCGCTCTTCAAACTACTCAACAAGAGCAACCGACTAAAACTTCCTGAAGCTAGGCGCCCTGAAGAAGTCGGTAAAACCGATAATCCCAACTACTGCTTGTACCACAGAATGCTGGGACACCCCACCAAGAGTTGTTACGTCTTCAAAGACATCCTCCAGGCTCTGATTGACACGGAGGTATTAAAGCTCCGTCCAGAGCAGAAGAGGTGGCGGCCAATATGACGTCATTCCTCCAGTTTGGAAGACAACCTCCAACACCCTCTGGAGTAGTCCCTATCCCAAAAGGAGAGTTGAGAATGGTCAACACAGACCCTCACCAGCAGCAAGAGAAGGGCCTGGTACCCGTTTTCACACCCCAAGGAGAAGTCATGTGGGTTCATCCGACCTTGTGGATGGCCAGCAATGGACCACTGTGACCAGCAGAAAGTCCAAAGGCAAAGCTAAAACTTCGTCTTGTAATGTGGTATGCCCCTCTTCTCGAGAAGCGGAGACTGATGTTCCTTCGTTGACCAATTCAGAAGAGGAGACGATAGTCCTAGCCACAGAACCTAGTCAACTGGTGGCAGAAACCCGTTCAGGGCAGCCATATTTGAAAAAGTATGGCGAAACGGCGGTAACTCCTCCAAAACCCGCTGCAGAGCCAGCCAAAACTTCCACGAAGCAACCCGTGGAGAAACAGAAAGAACTTCAGTTTTCTCAAGTTCTTTCGAAAGACGTAGCGGAAGGATCCATAGCACCTTACCGCTTTGATGTCCTGGCTCAATTAGCCAACATCCCGGTACGGATTACGCTTTATGAGCTTCTTAAACTATCAAAGTCGACCAGAGAAGCTCTACAAGAAGCTCTGGCTAATGCTGAGGTCTTCTTGACCCAGGTGCCAATCGGGCCAAAGGAGGAAGATGTAGAGGATTGCCTCCACGCCTCCCAAAATGTTCCCCGCATCACCTTCACGGCGGATGATATGCAAGTCAAAGGGAAACATGATCGACCCCTTTACTTTGCAGGGTATATTGGATCATCTAAAGTGAACCACATTCAGGTAGATCCTGGGTCTGCATTGAGCATCATGCCTCGCCGGGTCATGCAACATCTGGGGATTCCTACTCATCGTTTGAGCCCTACCCAGACGACCATTTATGGGTTCAATGCCAATAGTACCCGTCCAATGGGGAAGGTCAAGCTCAAATGCCAGATTGGAGATCTAAAGTCGGAAGTGACATGCTACGTCATCGACGCCGACACTTCCTACAATCTACTGCTGGGACGACCTTGGATTCATCGCAATTCTATCGTTCCCTCTACCCTCCACCAGGTCATGAATACATTGACGGGAGTGGAAAGGTACGAACGTTGATTGCCGAAAGGCATCCGTTTAAGGGAGTCGAGAATTACTTGACAGATTCCCTCCTATATCAGGATCCTGTGGAGACGAATGAAGTCCCGCGACCAGAGGAGCCAGACTCTGGTAATGAAGCCGACATCGAGCCAGAAAAAGAATAATGCCTGTGGGAGTTGGAACCACTTGTAAAGAGCATTAATAAGCTCGATGTTGATAATACCACCGACGATGCAGGCGGTTGGTACATTAATGAAGAATTAGATTTAGCGTATTTTTCTGTGTTTGCTTCTGATTCGGTACCGTCAGACACTAGTACCGAAGTTGATGATGATCTCTGGTCGACAATGGGTGCTTTGACATCATTGCATGTACCAGTGAAATCGTCCTTCGAGACGTACCAAGATAATGGTAATGCGCAAGAATATATATTCACGGTTCCAGTAAGACGGAAAGGCCAAAAATCGATTCTTTTTGGGCGGATCTCGTCTAAACCAACGCCCCGCGAAGAATCAGGAGGCGAAGAGGAATCCCTCAGTTCGATCATTACGAACCAAAAGCACTCAGAATGATGAAACGCATGGGGTATAACGTAACAAGCGGACCCGGGTTGAACTTTGGCAAAGGAAGGAGAACGCTACTTCGATCCTTTGTGCCGAAAGGAAAAGCACCCGATTATTATCATCAGACTCGCAGGGGGTTGGGCTATGTATCAACTCCGGCTCCATCAGCCTCTGATACTCAAGAATCGTCAGGTCACGATTACTCTTCAGGCACGTCATCATGGGAGTCAGATGTCAGTGTCGGCAACATCTTCGGAGAACTTTCAGTGAACATGGTTTCAACAAGCCACCTGAAAGACGGAGATGAAGAAATGATCCAATCCGATACAGATCCTTGGATCAAACATTTAAATACTCTT
This sequence comes from Agave tequilana, assembly GCA_038442645.1. Classification (NCBI taxonomy): domain Eukaryota; kingdom Viridiplantae; phylum Streptophyta; class Magnoliopsida; order Asparagales; family Asparagaceae; genus Agave; species Agave tequilana. The sequence goes on along the minus strand of JAVJIF010019826.1, from coordinate 59,781 downwards.
TGGGATACCTGCTTTGAACAGCGAGATCCACCCACAGAAGACAAGGTTGTTCAAATCAATCTAGGGGATGAGGCTAATCCTAAGCCCATCTTCATAAGTGACGGCCTGTCACCTTCAGAGAAAGAGGAGCTAATATCTCTTGTACAAGAGTATATAGACGTCTTCGCCTGGAATTATGAAGACATGCCCGGACTTGATCCTCAAGTGGCTATGCACCGCCTCAACATCAATTCGGACGTAAAGCCTGTCAAGCAACAGCAGCGACGATTCCGTCCAGAGATAATGGAGGCGATTCAATCAGAAGTCAGAAAGCTCATAGATTCTGGCTTCATCAGGGAAGAACAACATCCCGACTGGGTAGCCAACATCGTCCCCGTTGCCAAGAAGAACGGAAAGATCCGAATCTGCATCGATTTTTGCGATCTAAACGAGGCCTGTCCCAAGGACGAATTCCCACTGCCAATCACAGATGTCATGATTGACAATACATGTGGATTCGAACGAATGTCCTTCATGGACGGATTCTCAGGATATAATCAAATCAAAATGTATCCTGATGACGAAAAGCACACCTCCTTCAGAACACCACTGGGGTCTACTGCTACACCGTCATGCCCTTCGGACTGAAGAATGCAGGAGCAACATATCAAAGGGCCATGAATGCCATTTTCCATCAACACATGCGCAAAACGGTGGAATGCTATGTTGACGACATCGCAGTAAAAAGCCGCGCTAAAGGTGATCATATAACTGATCTAAAGGTTGTCTTCGACATCATGCGGGCCCATCAGTTGAAGATGAACCCCGCCAAATTCTTCCTGGGGGTGGCCAGTGAAAAATTCCTAGGGTTTATAGTGACCTCTACGGGAATTCATTTAGACCCAGAAAAGATTCGCGCTATCCAGGAGATGCAACCTCCGAGAAACCTCAAGGAGCTCAGGGGATTGCAAGGGCGATCGGCGTACATCTGAAGGTTTATCTCAAATCTCTCCGGAAGATGCCAACCCTTTTCCAAATTGATGAAGAAAGATGTGTCGTTCATTTGGGACAGCGCTTGCCAGCAAGCGTTTGAGGAAATTAAGCAATACCTCACACAACCACCAGTCCTTGCAGCTCCGATATCCGAGAAAACCTTTCCTGGTATACGTCCGAGCAATGGATCATTCTTTAGGAGCTCTACTAGCTCAGAATGATGAGCAAGGACGAGAGCAAGCAATCTACTATTTGAGTAGAACAATGATCGGGCCGAACATCGGTACAACCCGATCGAGAAGGAATGCTTGGCATTGGTGTTCGCTGTTCAGAAAATGCGACACTATTTGGTAGGCCTAACAATAAACGTCATATCAAAAGTCAACCCCCTGAGGTTACTTATGACAAAGCCTTCATCGTTAAATGGCCGACTGGCAAAATGGGCCATATTGCTATCCCAATATGAAATGCACTTTTTACCACAAAAAGCTGTGAAGGGACAAGCAGTGGCGGATTTTCTGGCTGAGCATCCAGATCCGAAGGCAGTCAAACTTTATGAGGATCTCCAGACGAGGTCGCTGAAGTCTGCCAGACCCAGACATCCTTCGAAAGACAAGTATGGCAACTTTTCTTTGACGGTGCATCCAGAACGAGCCCAAAAGGACATATAGTAGCGGGGGTAGGAGTAGTACTCGTCTCGCCACAGAACTATGTGATTCCCCGAGCCGTCTCGCTAACTGAGCCTTACTCCAACAACGTAGCGGAGTACAACGCCCTTTTGATTGGGATGCAACTCGCCGATGAGATTGGCGTTAAAAATCTCGAGGCGTACGGTGACTCCAAACTCATCGTTAGCCAGGTTCGCGGGAAGTACGAAGTCAGACATGAAGACCTAGTACCCTATTACAACGCAGCTGTCCACATGGCTGGGAGGTTTACGAACTTTTACATCGACCATGTACCGCGCAGGCAAAATGCGCATGCAGATGCACTCGCATCCCTCGCTGCCTCTTTAGCTCTTCCAGCTGGAGCAGTAGAGAAAATATTTGTCCACAGCCATGACCTGTGTTGTCCGAGAATTGCCCCTGAGGACTACCAGGAGCCGACAGAAAATTCTCAAAGCAAAGAGGTTCTCGAGTCGTCGGCCAGCCCAGAGCCCAGAGACTGGCGATTTCCTTACATCGATTATGTCTTGTACGGCATTCTGCCTGAGGACACCAAGGAAGCGGCTGCCATTCAAAGGAAAGCCCTCAAATTCTACTATAATGCGATCACGCGAACATTGTATCGTCGATCGCATGACGGGATCTTGCTCCGCTGCCTTTCACCAAAGGAGGCACAGGAAATATTGAAAGAAGCCCACGACGGTATGTGTGGAGCTCATCAACCTGGCCCAAAACTGGCATATCGACTCCAAAGGTTGGGTTATTATTGGCCCAAGATGATTGCTGACGCCGTCACTTATGCCAAAAGATGTCACGCCTGCCAAGTGCATGGCGATTTCATTCATCAAGCACCAGGGTACCTTCACTCTACAACCTCTACCTGGCCATTTGAAATGTGGGGGATGGATGTAGTTGGCCCTATCAGCCCACCATCATCAAAAGGACATCGGTTTATTTTGGCCATAACCGATTACTTCTCCAAATGGGCTGAGGTTGTTCCCTTGAAGGAGGTAAAGTCATCCGACGTGATCAAGTTCGTGAAACATCACGTCATTTACCGTTTTGGGGTATCTCGACGAATTGTCCATGACAATGGACCCCAGTTCATCAGTCAGGCTTTCCAGAGGTTCTGCGCTAAGTTCAGAATCCAGAGTGTGTCCTCAACGGCATACTACCCTGCCGCTAATGGTCTCGCAGAAGCTTTCAACAAGACCATTAGCAAGCTTCTCAAGAAATTCGTCTCGAAAGTCAACATGACTGGGATGACAAGCTAGGGGAATGCTTATGGGCTTATCGCACAACTGTGCGAACCCCGACTAAAGCTACGCCATTTTCTTTGGTGTATGGGTGTGAAGCCGTGCTTCCACTGGAAATCCAAATTCCATCTCTACGCGTCACCTTGACAGCGGAAATAACAAATGAGGAGAAGCATAGGCAGCGACTCCAGGAATTGGAGGCTTTAGACGATAAACGTCTGCAGGCCCAACAACAAATCGAGCTTTACCAAGCTCGAATCACCAGAGCCTTCAACAAGAAAGTTAAAGTGCGAACTTTCAAGAAAGGCGACCTTGTCTTAGCCGTCAGAAGACCTATGGTGATGACACATAAGACAAAAGGAAAATTCCAACCCAAATGGGAAGGACCATTCGTAGTAGAGTCAGTCTACTCAAATGGATCGTGTCGCCTCATAACTTCAAATGGCGATACACTCATGATGTCGATCAATGGCAGATTTCTGAAGAGGTACTATCCTTAATAGCACTCTTCCGCTGATCAAGTTAAAAGTACACTTCTGATCAGAGCGCCAGAAATAAAAAAGTGAAAATTGGGTTTTAATATCCCCATCTTCATTAATATCCAACGCCTCCGACGGCTAAGGATAGAGGAAAATGTTGGCCTTTAAGCCCAACATAAGTCTTCGACAACTCATCATGCTGAGGGGAATAGCATGGCTAGCCCAACTCAAACGGTAGTTGGTAAAGGCACCTCAAATCCGTTGATAGCTGAGGGTTTGCTAAAAATCCTAAGTGGACTTGACTCCACTCTCCCCTCCAAAATGCCTTACCAATTCTCATCCACAGAATGGTAGGTCTACAAAATACAGTCGTTGCCAAGTTAACACTATACCTCTGGCACTTCAAACTTCACTTGCCAATTCTCATCAATAGAATGGCAAGCCTTCAAAATTGCTCATATCGCAAATCCAAATTTGTCAAGTTAACATTATACCTCTGACATTTTTAAATTCCACTTGCCAATTCTCATTAATAGAATGACAAGTCTTCAAAATTGCTCATTTCGCAAATCCAAATTCGTCAAGTTAATATCACACCTCTGACAAATTACTGTTAAGTTAACATTATACTTCTAAACAGTACATCGAGTTTCTGTCAAGTTAACATCACACCTCTGACAGTCATCTTTTCTTCAGACTTCCATATCGAAGCTGAAATAAACAATGCTAGGTTTAACACTACACCTCTAGCATCCAGGTCATCGCCAAGTTCAACAATACACTTATGGCCATGACTTTCCTCGGACTTCCTCGTTGAAGTCGAGATGACTAATGCCAAGTTCAAAATTACACCTTTAGCATTACCCTCATTGTCAAGTTAAACATTACACCTATGACAGTGACACTTTTAGCTTTCCTAGGCGAAAACTGAAATGCTTCTGAGTCAAGTTAATATCACACCTCTGACTTACATTCTTGTCAAGTTAACATCATACTTCTGACAAGACTTCATTCAACCCGTTAAGTTAATATCACACCTCTAACGGTAAAGACTTTCCTAGATTCCCCGCGAGTCTAGTTTCACTTGTTATTCTCCCCAACAGAACAACAAGTCTACTTAAAAAACATTGTTAGGTTAACATTACACCGTTAACAGTGTTTTCATCAACTCTCCAGTTGAGCTTAAACCTTTGATAAAAGCTCATCTTCTCTGGGGGTACCAATTCAACCTGTCACTTCTTTTATAAAGTGGCAGGTCCACCAAAAATTATTTTATCCTTGTCAAGTTAATATTACACCTCTGACAGTATTGTGGGGTTCCTGAAATAGGATCTTTCTCCACAAAATTTGACTTGTTAAGATTATCATCATAGTTTTGACAAGCCAAAGATTCTTTACTTCTATGCGTCTGACTAAAAAGAAAAGAGAGAGTTCAAGACAATAGAAGAGACAAAAAGAAAAGTTTCACTTTTATTATATCCAGGCATATGAAAGTGATACAAAACGCTCTCTTATACAATAAGATTGAGTATTATAATACGGGAGTACAAAGAAGTCCCTCTCTCTCTCTCTCTCTCAGAGGTTGCACTCACTCCTTAAAGCTGCGTCTGATTCCAAGTACAAGATGTTTGGAAGGGCGCCAGAATATGATTGAACACTGTGGTGACGATCGTAGCTGATTGCACTACGATGCATGACGTAAACATCGAAAGAGCCTTCGTCAATTAAGAGCAATGGTGTTCTTGAGGTCTGATGGCAGCAGAATCCTCCAATTCCACCTGACCATCCGAAGTGGCGGGATACGATCCTTCGTTGATGAACATCTCTTCCGCCAGAAGGTCGTCCAGTGAGCATGGAGTTTCCTCGATGTCACTTCTGGGGTAAGAGAGGAGGTTTTGAGACCTCACAGGGGATGCTACCCACCACTATATCCACCGCAACCCCCGCCGTCATACCCACTGTGACCATGACCAGCCCGCAAGCATGACTGGTGCATCGCGTCCAAAGAGATCTTGGCGAGGGTTAGGTCCCCGTCCGGTCCCCACCTCCCGAAGACAGGGGCCATGATTTCTTCCCCTGTGGACAACGAGGACCATGATTTCTTCCCTTGTGGGCGAACATCGAACAAGATCGCCGGCCGAAATATTCTCCCAGGGGCCCAGCGAACATAAAAAAGGATGATCAAGCCTACCTGCAAGAAGCAACAGAAATTAGAAAATCTGAAGCTTAGTATACTTCGACAGAAAAAACTAAGTGACAGACGCAGCTATTGCTGAAGATTGCAGACGCGGGAATGACCCGCATAGTGAGCCAAAAACTTCTGCAGTGGCAGAAACAGGCACGATCAAAACTGTGATATACACAGAATTCGAACGCAGTCTCATTTTGCTTCCGCGCCTAAAGTACGAGACGCGAAGGGTTTCAGACGCGAAAATTGCCATCTCTCTGTTGGATGAACAGGAGTTGCAAAATTCAGGCCTGAAACCTTCAGCCCGAAGTCAAAATTCTTCCAAGTCAGCGGCCTCAGGACACGAGCTCCGTGTGCAAAGTCGGTGGCCAGGTGCCAAAGTCCACTATATTTGCGTCCAGAGAAGCTTAAGCCAATGGCGCAACTTCCAAGAGAGGAAGGCACCAACTGACTTCAGGAGAAGATCCAGATGATGAATCTCTTTAAGAGATATCAAAATTCAAAGTTAGTTGGACTAAAAATATCATGGCAAATCAGGACGGCGTACCCGCAGAGGCCTCTATTAAGAGTTGAACTCTCTGCATCGAAGCGCGGACATAAAAAGTGCTCAAGGAGACGCTTTCTGTTATTGAAATCACTTGACAGTGGTAATCTTCTGAAGAGACCAAACAGAAGCATGAAAGCTCTGGGTCATCTTCGTCCATGGAGGCAAGCCCCTGGTAAAGTCCTTGAAGGAAGAAGATGGAGTCTCTCAGAGCACTTGCTTTTAAAAAAAATAGTCCAAGTATGGGACTGCTAAAGGAAAAGGGGTTAGCCCTATTTATAGGCAGGCCATAATGACCATAATTAATGGCTCATTAATCAGAACCACCGGCCTTAATGACCGCACGAGTGCCAAAGTCCAATGAAGGATGACGCATGGAGCATCGCTTCGGGAAGCATCGAAGACGCAGGTCTCCAACCGCCAGCGCCGTTTTTGGCATTTAAAGGCATTAACTCCTAAGCCCAATGAAGAGCCGACGCGTGGACGGTCGCTTCGGGAAACATCGAATGGTGCGAGCCCCCAATCGTCAACAACGACTTGATGTTTAAAGATCCAATAAAATCTTTATGACAGGCTGCATGTAACGTCTGGGAAGTTGCACCAAAACGCAAGCACGAGAGCCGCGTTCAGGATTTCGCGACGCGGGATCCTCCTTCATTTCAATTTAGAAGACCCTCCGCGTCTCTTAAGAGTGATTCAAAGCTGCGTCCATTAGCAAAAGGGACCCAGTCCGGGGGTTACGGTCGGAAATCACATAAAGTAGTATTCTGAGACTTGTGCTTTCGATAAAAGAAAGCCCATGGCAGTCACAGGTATCTTGAGCTGCGTCGACACAGCGAGATGATGATGGGTTTGCACCGGGTCAAAGACCCAGCGTCGCATCCTCTTATATGTCTGCGCCAGTTTTAAGGAGCGTAAGACCACATTCTTGATGCATCCTGATTCCTGTGCCTGGATAAAGTTAAGAACTGCGGCTAGTGAGTCACACTCAAAGCTGCGTCTTTCGCGTCAACTTGAACCGCGTCTTCACTGGCAGGTCAAAGTCGCGTTCCTCAGTACCGCGTCTCTCTTTGGAACGGCGCCGCATCCCATCGAAAGAACTTAGTTCTATCTAAGATTGTTATTCACAGTCAGTCAGAGAGCAAACCAAAGACTGCAGTTAAGAGGTTGGATTCATCTACAGCGGGGCAATGAAGTAACAAAAAATTTTTCAAAGACTTTTATTATTCAAAAATGGTAAAAGTAAATACTAACACTCTTGGTGAATAGAGTGTCCTTTTCTTTACAAAAGGAAAAGGAGGAGGCTAAAAATCCTGGTTCGCCAAAGAACGGATTTGTTCTCTGAGGCGATGCATCTCATGTTGACGCGCCTTCTCAGCTTCCATGAGAGCCTGAGCCCGCAGCTCCTCCTTGGATAAAAATCTCTGCGCAGCCAGCTGCACTCGCAGGGATTCTAGCTCGGAGGAACTAACAGAGAGGTTTTCTTCAACTTGCGCCTTGGCAGCCTCTAACTCTGCTAGCCTCTTTTCGGAAGTGACGAACTTTTGTTCATTGATAGCAATCAAGGCCTCAGCTCTGGCTATGGTAGCTCGAGCATCGAGGATAACCTGCTTCGCAGCCTGCATAACCATCTCGGACTCCTTTGACTCAACTGTTGGCCCAAAGGCCCATCACTCTAGTTTTGATGATGATTAACTCATGTAGTTATATTTACTAATGATCTTGTGTTTAATTAGTGACAGATTCATTATCAAGATCTTAGTAGGTGCATAGCTCAACAAAGGATAAAATGTCAAGATTTGGAGCTAGCACGGTGTGATCCAAGGAGCTTTTGGATCAAGGTTGGACCAAGTCAAGATGATGAGAAGACTTCAAGGGAAGACTTCAAGATCAAGACTTGTGTCTAGGTATAAGATTTTTATGTTTTAGATAAAATGTAAAGGATAGAATAGTTGGTGGATTGCTCTAGTATATATCACACACACACTCTTGATTTACTTGTCTTTTCATAAAAGAATTTTCAGATTTAGAAAAGACTTTCTTTTTGGAAAAACATAGTTTTGGTTTTTGGTATTCAAAGTTATATGTTTCAACCAAAACCCTGTTTAGAGCTTAATGTCAAAAACATAGATATTACATTATGATTGTGTAGTGGATCATATCCATACACACTATGCTTTAAAATGAAATCAAATATCTTGTTTTTATATTTTGTGAAGTTATGAAAACCAAGTTTGAAAAATACATGTTTTGATTTTTGATAAAATTTGCAAGACGCTGAAATGATATGAATATGTTGATATATGTCTTGAAAATTTTTATCACAAGTTTGGTTTTCAATATAGAATGTTAAAACAAGTTTATGGAATTTTTATAAGTGTTAAAAGATTTTAAAATAAATTTTTAAACCAGTTTTCCAGACCTGGAATTGGCTGACAGGCCAGTTCGGTCGACCGGGCGGTCGACCGAACCAAGGGGTCACGGTCGACCGACGTGCACAGACTTGTGCATGTCTGGCAGCACAGTGTCCGGTCGACCGGACGGTCGACCGCTGCAGAGAGTTCTGCTCTCTGGATTTCTGGGTCGACCGGGCGGTCGACCGGAGGCTCCAACGGTCAGATTTTTGACCGTTAGCGGTCGACCGGCCGGTCGACCGGCAGCTCTGACAGACCATAACGGTCATATTTTTCTGACCTCTATAAAAGGGGTTTGGTCATTGTTTTGAGCTAAGATTTTTGGAGATTTCTAAGCCAGTTTTTCCCATCCTTTTAACAGAGTTTTCTCCACATATTTGAGTGCAAATACTTCCAATCAAAAGGGAAGAATTTATCAAGAGTGATTTAAAGTGTGATTCTTTGAGTTTTCCTCCACCTTTCTAATCCTTGCTTTTCTCACACTACACTTGAGCATCCCTTGTTATATCTATCCTATAGGAGAGTGTTGTAGTGAGAGTGTCTTTAGGTGATCAAGTGTTGTGATCACCAAAGAGATTTTACTTTGTACTTTGAGGAGGCGGGCAAGTGTGCTCGCGGTGGTTTAGAGTTCTTGTGTGAACTCGGTGATTTGAGGTGCGGCCTCGGCGAGCTAGTGAGCTTGCGTGTGTACGGGACTAGGGAGTCCGAGGGCTTGTAGGTGTTGCGGCACCGAGGAGAGATCCATTGGGATCTTGCATAGTGGAAGTCCTTCGTGTGTCGAAGGCGGGGATGTAGAGCAAGTGTGCTCGAACCTCGAAACATACCCTTGTGTTTGCGATTGCCATCTCTCTCTCTCTCTATCTCCTTTATATCTTGCATTACTTACATTGTCTTTACTTTTACATGCTTGATATACCTTGTGCTTAATTGTTATATACTTGCGTGGGATTGTTGCTAACACTTGTATTCAACCAAGAGAGCCAACGCGGCACCTCAACCCATTCAAGGGGAATCAAGAGGGGTTTAGTCCAGAGCCTTGCAAAGGGAATTCGGCTACACTCTTGTGTTATACATAGTGTTTAGTGTAATAAGATTTAATTAGGTCATAATTGTTTTAGCTTCCGCATTGTTAGGCATTAAGTGACCATTAGATTAGCCATCACCTATTCACCCCCCCTCTAGGTGAACTTACAATTGGTATCAGAGCTAGTGCTCTTGATATTGGGTCTAACAACCTTGAGTTAAAGATCCTCATTTTAGGCTAATCACTATATTTGTACACACACCATGGACTTCATGTCACCACCCACCTTTGACGTTCTTAACATCAAAATTTGGAAGGTTAAGATGTCATTGTACCTCAAAGCCTTAGGTTTTCATGTTTATCTTGCCACTACTAATAATGCATATTGTTTAAATGGTAAGAATAGTGAGGCTAATACAAAAGCCCTACATGCTTAAGATCTACCCTAAATGATGTTTATTTATCTAGGGTTGCTAATCTTGATTTGGCTTTTGTAGTTTGGAATACCTTGATCTCCCTTGGCGAAAATGAACAATACTATGCGGGGAGCGATTCGGACGTTGGAAGCGACACCTCCAACGTATACTATATGGTCCAAGGGATAACCCCCTTGAGGTAACTACCAATCCGAGGTAGAAGATGATAACATGTCATATGATGAGCTTACTACCTTTTGTCAACTTGTGCTTGAAAAATATGACATGCTTAAAAAGAAAAATAAAAATTTGAAAAAGAACATTGCTTGCATGCATATAGAACAAGATTCATTTAAATCTAACATTGCATGTTTAGAAAAAGATAATAAAAATTTGAAAAAGAATTTTGATGCCATGCTTAATGAAAAGGATTCATTAGAAAATAAAATGGCATGCTTAGAAAAGGAAAATAAAGATTTGAAAAATGAGAATGGTTCCTTGCTTTCTAAATTGAATGATTTATGTGAAGGGAACACTACTTTGAAAAATAAAATTGATTTGGTGGAAAAACAAAGAGAAGTTGTTTTTCAAGAAAATAAATCTTTGAAAAGAAAAAAATTTGTGAAAAAGAAAAGGATTTTGTTTCACAAAAGAAAAAGAAAAATGATTCTTTATCTCATCATGCTTTCATGCCACCACTAATGAGATTAAAGATTTGAAAAATAAAATGGATGGTTTGAGTTCCACTTTGAACTCTTGTGCTTTTAATCATTCTAGGTTGGAGTCAATGTTTTCAAAGAAACAAACTCCACACATTCATGCACATCATAACCATGCATTTGCTTATGTTGCACAACATGATCACACTCCTACACATAAGCATACTAAGGTGTACGTATGTACACATTGTGGCCGCAAAGGCCATTTAGCAAAATATTGTTATGATAGATTAGATCATTTTAATTTTGCTAAGAATAAGAATTTTTGGGTGCCTTACAACAAGACTAACCCCAAAGGACCCAAGAAATATGGGTACCAAAACCCCCACCATTTGCTTTTGATGTAGGTGAGGGCTCTCACAAAACGTGAGAGGATTGGTGCCTTGGTAGTGGATGCACTTGGACATGATGGACATACTTTTGGGATGCATCACTATCAAGGAGTTTTGGTGGGACAACCACCATGTTAGGAGCTTTGGGTTGGTAACAATCTCTAAACTCCTACTTTTTATATACATGCTAGTTCATTTATCATATTCATAGCATGTTCATATTTTGTGCTTCATGTGGTATTTACATGCTTAGATGTAGAATGTGTCAAACTTGCATGTATACATATACAAATAGTGAATTACAATTGATTCATATATAATTGAACTTCATGCTCATTTGTACCCACTATATGCATATGTATAGACTAGTTTTGATGATTCTCATTTATACATGCTTTGCCAATTTTTATGCTTCACTTCATGTATATGTATTTTTAATTCAAATCTAATAAATATACATGTATACCCGTGAGTCTCTTGCTTTCATGCAAATACATTTAATAGACTCCTTTATTTGGGATATGTATGTATATTGTTAGAATTGGATAAATCATACATATACCTAGAAGTTTGTTGATTTGATGAAAAATGATTTTTTCGTGACTTATGATCTTTTTGAGCTTCATTGACTATTTTCATAAAAATGCTATTTACATGATCGTTTAACACTCACACTTTTATTAAAAACATTTTGAGCCTTATAGACCATGAGTGCTTAAATTTTTGTGTATCTAGTTATGTTTATGAAAAACAAAAGATTTGATATATTTGAAGGATCTTTAACTAGTTTTTCGAAAACAATTTATACTAGTTATTTATTCTTCAAATAGTTTTTGGGATTTACACATGATTCTATTTTTCTCAAAATTTATTTGATGCTTCATGTATTGAATATTAGTTTATATGTTAGTTTTATCAACACTAGGATTTATACTTGTACAAATCATGAGCCACAAATAAATCTATTTATATTTGTGCTTAATGCTTATTTGAACCCATGAAATGTGCTTGTATTGCTTAGTTTTGATGATCCATACATCTTTAAAACTTGTATTCCCACTTTTAGATTTGAATTTATGATCATGTGTTCTCATTTCATGTATATGCATATTTTGCCAAACTTTAAGATATACATGTATACCTCTTGAGTCATTTGCCTTTAATGCAAATCTATTTATATGGACTCAACTGTGTTTAAGAGATATGTATGTATACTTATTGTGTTGTCAAAATATACATATATCTTGAAATATAATTTTTTAAAAAATGTGATGATTTTCATGTCTTCATGATTTAAAGGAATATTGAGATTGATTGACATTTTTGCTTTATTCCTTGCTTGAAGGATTTCGTACTAGTTTTGAAACTTTTTCATATTAACTAGTGCAAATTCTATATATGGTAGAGTATATGATAAGCTTATCCTTCAATTGGTATCATTGGATATTTTCAATTGGTATCAATATGATTTTTATATACTCGTATTTTGATTGTATGTATGAATGCTTTCAAATTCAAATTATATCAATTTCTATTGGTATTCTCTTTCATACATATATGTGTTATTTGTGCTTAGTTAAAATTGTCTTACATTTTTTAAAGCACAATGCATATGCTAAGCTTATTTTAACTTTCAATTGTTCTTAAAGCTTATGCAATATGTTTTCAAGATTGATATCAAAATTAAAAAAAAAAATATGTTGTTTTGATATCTCAAAATATGTTTATTAAGAAAAATTCAAAATTTTTGATTTGTATTTCCTATATGCAAGGAGAGCTTAACATCTCTCTTACATATGGATTCATGTTGAGTATATTATAAATTGAGGAGCTTGACAACTCTTCTTTATATGATATACGTGTGTAGGGGGAGCTTCACATCTCCTCTTATGCATTACATAATATGTGTTATGTGAGTTAGGGCTTGTCATCCCTTCTTCATGTAATGCATATGTGTAGGGAAGTTAACTTAGCGTCTTCCTCTTCATGAATGTATATCGCATATAAATCCTTATTGATTGATTTGTATTACCCCTTCTTGATCTCTTTGTTTTTGACAAAAAGGGGGAGTAAAATTTGTTTGATTTGATTTTACTTTGAACCCTTTGTTGATGAGTGAAAAAGGGGGAGAAGTATTTGAGTGTATATGCATGTTTTCATTGCTTAAGGGGAGAAGTATTTGTCTTCCTTGTTAATTATGCATATATTTTTGTATTGCAACTAGGAGAAGAAAAAGGATTTCATGTTTTATCTCCATACATTGCATACATATTCATGTGCCTCATTGCCATATCTATTATTTCTAGTGATGCATGAGTTAAGGGGGAGCTTCTTTGAAGCTTTACTTTAATCCATGCATATATAACTTCATGAGTTTTGTCATCATCAAAAAGGGGGAGATTGTTGGCCCAAAGGCCCATCACTCTAGTTTTGATGATGATTAACTCATGTAGTTATATTTACTAATGATCTTGTGTTTAATTAGTGACAGATTCATTATCAAGATCTTAGTAGGTGCATAGCTCAACAAAGGATAAAATGTCAAGATTTGGAGCTAGCACGGTGTGATCCAAGGAGCTTTTGGATCAAGCTTGGACCAAGTCAAGATGATGAGAAGACTTCAAGGGAAGACTTCAAGATCAAGACTTGTGTCTAGGTATAAGATTTTTATGTTTTAGATAAAATGTAAATGATAGAATAGTTGGTGGATTGCTCTAGTATATATCACACACACACTCTTGACTTACTTGTCTTTTCATAAAAGAATTTTCAGATTTAGAAAAGACTTTCTTTTTGGAAAAACATAGTTTTGATTTTTAGTATTCAAAGTTATATGTTTCAACCAAAACCCTGTTTAGAGCTTAATGTCAAAAACATAGATATTACATTATGATTGTGTAGTGGATCATATCCATACACACTATGCTTTAAAATGAAATCAAATATCTTGTTTTTATATTTTGTGAAGTTATGAAAACCAAGTTTGAAAAATACATGTTTTGATTTTGATAAAATTTGCAAGACGCTGAAATGATATGAATATGTTGATATATGTCTTGAAAATTTTTATCACAAGTTTGGTTTTCAATATAGAATGTTAAAACAAGTTTATGGAATTTTTATAAGTGTTAAAAGATTTTAAAATAAATTTTTAAACCAGTTTTCCAGACCTGGAATTGGCTGACAGGCCAGTTCGGTCGACCGGGCGGTCGACCGAACCAAAGGCCGGTCGACCCACGGTTGACCGACGTGCACAGACTTGTGCATGTCTGGCAGCACAGTGGTCCGGTCGACCGGACGGTCGACCGCTGCAGAGAGTTCTGCTCTCTGGATTTCTGGGTCGACCGGAGGCTCCAACGGTCGGATTTTTGACCGTTGGCGGTCGACCGGCAGCTCTGACAGACCATAACGGTCATATTTTTCTGACCTCTATAAAAGGGGGTTTGGTCATGTTTTGAGCTAAGATTTTTGGAGATTTCTAAGCCAGTTTTTCCCATCCTTTTAACAGAGTTTTCTCCACATATTTGAGTGCAAATACTTCCAATCAAAAGGGAAGAATTTATCAAGAGTGATTTAAAGTGTGATTCTTTGAGTTTTCCTCCACCTTTCTAATCCTTGCTTTTCTCACACTACACTTGAGCATCCCTTGTTATATCTATCCTATAGGAGAGTGTTGTAGTGAGAGTGTCTTTAGGTGATCAAGTGTTGTGATCACCAAAGAGATTTTACTTTGTACTTTGAGGAGGCGGGCAAGTGTGCTCGCGGTGGTTTAGAGTTCTTGTGTGAACTCGGTGATTTGAGGTGCGGCCTCGGCGAGCTAGTGAGCTTGCGTGTGTACGGGACTAGGGAGTCCGAGGGCTTGTAGGTGTTGCGGCACCGAGGAGAGATCCATTGGGATCTTGCATAGTGGAAGTCCTTCGTGTGTCGAAGGCGGGGATGTAGAGCAAGTGTGCTCGAACCTCGAAACATACCCTTGTGTTTGCGATTGCCATCTCTCTCTCTCTATCTCCTTTATATCTTGCATTACTTACATTGTCTTTACTTTTACATGCTTGATATACCTTGTGCTTAATTGTTATATACTTGCGTGGGATTGTTGCTAACACTTGTATTCAACCAAGAGAGCCAACGCGGCACCTCAACCCATTCAAGGGGAATCAAGAGGGGTTTAGTCCAGAGCCTTGCAAAGGGAATTCGGCTACACTCTTGTGTTATACATAGTGTTTAGTGTAATAAGATTTAATTAGGTCATAATTGTTTTAGCTTCCGCATTGTTAGGCATTAAGTGACCATTAGATTAGCCATCACCTATACACCCCCCCTCTAGGTGAACTTACAATTGGTATCAGAGCTAGTGCTCTTGATATTGGGTCTAACAACCTTGAGTTAAAGATCCTCATTTTAGGCTAATCACTATATTTGTACACACACCATGGACTTCATGTCACCACCCACCTTTGACGTTCTTAACATCAAAATTTGGAAGGTTAAGATGTCATTGTACCTCAAAGCCTTAGGTTTTCATGTTTATCTTGCCACTACTAATAATGCATATTGTTTAAATGGTAAGAATAGTGAGGCTAATACAAAAGCCCTACATGCTTTAAGATCTACCCTAAATGATGTTTATTTATCTAGGGTTGCTAATCTTGATTTGGCTTTTGTAGTTTGGAATACCTTGATCTCCCTTGGCGAAAATGAACAATACTATGCGGGGAGCGATTCGGACGTTGGAAGCGACACCTCCAACGTATACTATATGGTCCAAGGGGATAACCCCCTTGAGGTAACTACCCAATCCGAGGTAGAAGATGATAACATGTCATATGATGAGCTTACTACCTTTTGTCAACTTGTGCTTGAAAAATATGACATGCTTAAAAAGAAAATAAAAATTTGAAAAAGAACATTGCTTGCATGCATATAGAACAAGATTCATTTAAATCTAACATTGCATGTTTAGAAAAAGATAATAAAAATTTGAAAAAGAATTTTGATGCCATGCTTAATGAAAAGGATTCATTAGAAAATAAAATGGCATGCTTAGAAAAGGAAAATAAAGATTTGAAAAATGAGAATGGTTCCTTGCTTTCTAAATTGAATGATTTATGTGAAGGGAACACTACTTTGAAAAATAAAATTGATTTGGTGGAAAAACAAAGAGAAGTTGTTTTTCAAGAAAATAAATCTTTGAAAAGAAAAAATTTGTGAAAAAGAAAAGGATTTTGTTTCACAAAAGAAAAAGAAAAATGATTCTTTATCTCATCATGCTTTTCATGCCACCACTAATGAGATTAAAGATTTGAAAAATAAAATGGATGGTTTGAGTTCCACTTTGAACTCTTGTGCTTTTAATCATTCTAGGTTGGAGTCAATGTTTTCAAAGAAACAAACTCCACACATTCATGCACATCATAACCATGCATTTGCTTATGTTACACAACATGATCACACTCCTACACATAAGCATACTAAGGTGTACGTATGTACACATTGTGGCCGCAAAGGCCATTTAGCAAAATATTGTTATGATAGATTAGATCATTTTAATTTTGCTAAGAATAAGAATTTTTGGGTGCCTTACAACAAGACTAACCCCAAAGGACCCAAGAAAATATGGGTACCAAAACCCCCACCATTTGCTTTTGATGTAGGTGAGGGCTCTCACAAAACGTGAGAGGATTGGTGCCTTGGTAGTGGATGCACTTGGACATGATGGACATACTTTTGGGATGCATCACTATCAAGGAGCTTTGGTGGGACAACCACCATGTTAGGAGCTTTGGGTTGGTAACAATCTCTAAACTCCTACTTTTTATATACATGCTAGTTCATTTATCATATTCATAGCATGTTCATATTTTTGTGCTTCATGTGGTATTTACATGCTTAGATGTAGAATGTGTCAAACTTGCATGTATACATATACAAATAGTGAATTACAATTGATTCATATATAATTGAACTTCATGCTCATTTGTACCCACTATATGCATATGTATAGACTAGTTTTGATGATTCTCATTTATACATGCTTTGCCAATTTTTATGCTTCACTTCATGTATATGTATTTTTAATTCAAATCTAATAAATATACATGTATACCCGTGAGTCTCTTGCTTTCATGCAAATACATTTAATAGACTCCTTTATTTGGGATATGTATGCATATTGTTAGAATTGGATAAATCATACATATACCTAGAAGTTTGTTGATTTGATGAAAAATGATTTTTTTCGTGACTTATGATCTTTTTGAGCTTCATTGACTATTTTCATAAAAATGCTATTTACATGATCGTTTAACACTCACACTTTTATTAAAAACATTTTGAGCCTTATAGACCATGAGTGCTTAAATTTTTGTGTATCTAGTTATGTTTATGAAAAACAAAAGATTTGATATATTTGAAGGATCTTTAACTAGTTTTTCGAAAACAATTTATACTAGTTATTTATTCTTCAAATAGTTTTTGGGATTTACACATGATTCTATTTTTCTCAAAATTTATTTGATGCTTCATGTATTGAATATTAGTTTATATGTTAGTTTTATCAACACTAGGATTTATACTTGTACAAATCATGAGCCACAAATAAATCTATTTATATTTGTGCTTAATGCTTATTTGAACCCATGAAATGTGCTTGTATTGCTTAGTTTTGATGATCCATACATCTTTAAACTTGTATTCCCACTTTTAGATTTGAATTTATGATCATGTGTTCTCATTTCATGTATATGCATATTTTGCCAAACTTTAAGATATACATGTATACCTCTTGAGTCATTTGCCTTTAATGCAAATCTATTTATATGGACTCAACTGTGTTTAAGAGATATGTATGTATACTTATTGTGTTGTCAAAATATACATATATCTTGAAATATAATTTTTTTAAAAATGTGTGATGATTTTCATGTCTTCATGATTTAAAGGAATATTGAGATTGATTGACATTTTTGCTTTATTCCTTGCTTGAAGGATTTCGTACTAGTTTTGAAACTTTTTCATATTAACTAGTGCAAATTCTATATATGGTAGAGTATATGATAAGCTTATCCTTCAATTGGTATCATTGGATATTTTCAATTGGTATCAATATGATTTTTATATACTCGTATTTTGATTGTATGTATGAATGCTTTCAAATTCAAATTATATCAATTTCTATTGGTATTCTCTTTTCATACATATATGTGTTATTTGTGCTTAGTTAAAATTGTCTTACATTTTTTAAAGCACAATGCATATGCTAAGCTTATTTTAACTTTCAATTGTTCTTAAAGCTTATGCAATATGTTTTCAAGATTGATATCAAAATTAAAAAAAAAAAATATGTTGTTTTGATATCTCAAAATATGTTTATTAAGAAAAATTCAAAATTTTTGATTTGTATTTCCTATATGCAAGGAGAGCTTAACATCTCTCTTACATATGGATTCATGTTGAGTATATTATAAATTGAGGAGCTTGACAACTCTTCTTTATATGATATACGTGTGTAGGGGGAGCTTCACATCTCCTCTTATGCATTACATAATATGTGTTATGTGAGTTAGGGCTTGTCATCCCTTCTTCATGTAATGCATATGTGTAGGGAAGTTAACTTAGCGTCTTCCTCTTCATGAATGTATATCGCATATAAATCCTTATTGATTGATTTGTATTACCCCTTCTTGATCTCTTTGTTTTTGACAAAAAGGGGGAGTAAAATTTGTTTGATTTGATTTTACTTTGAACCCTTTGTTGATGAGTGACAAAAAGGGGGAGAAGTATTTGAGTGTATATGCATGTTTTCATTGCTTAAGGGGAGAAGTATTTGTCTTCCTTGTTAATTATGCATATATTTTTGTATTGCAACTAGGAGAAGAAAAAGGATTTCATGTTTTATCTCCATACATTGCATACATATTCATGTGCCTCATTGCCATATCTATTATTTCTAGTGATGCATGAGTTAAGGGGGAGCTTCTTTGAAGCTTTACTTTAATCCATGCATATATAACTTCATGAGTTTGTCATCATCAAAAAGGGGGAGATTGTTGGCCCAAAGGCCCATCACTCTAGTTTTGATGATGATTAACTCATGTAGTTATATTTACTAATGATCTTGTGTTTAATTAGTGACAGATTCATTATCAAGATCTTAGTAGGTGCATAGCTCAACAAAGGATAAAATGTCAAGATTTGGAGCTAGCACGGTGTGATCCAAGGAGCTTTTGGATCAAGCTTGGACCAAGTCAAGATGATGAGAAGACTTCAAGGGAAGACTTCAAGATCAAGACTTGTGTCTAGGTATAAGATTTTTATGTTTTAGATAAAATGTAAATGATAGAATAGTTGGTGGATTGCTCTAGTATATATCACACACACACTCTTGACTTACTTGTCTTTTCATAAAAGAATTTTCAGATTTAGAAAAGACTTTCTTTTTGGAAAAACATAGTTTTGATTTTTAGTATTCAAAGTTATATGTTTCAACCAAAACCCTGTTTAGAGCTTAATGTCAAAAACATAGATATTACATTATGATTGTGTAGTGGATCATATCCATACACACTATGCTTTAAAATGAAATCAAATATCTTGTTTTTATATTTTGTGAAGTTATGAAAACCAAGTTTGAAAAATACATGTTTTGATTTTTGATAAAATTTGCAAGACGCTGAAATGATATGAATATGTTGATATATGTCTTGAAAATTTTTATCACAAGTTTGGTTTTCAATATAGAATGTTAAAACAAGTTTATGGAATTTTTATAAGTGTTAAAAGATTTTAAAATAAATTTTTAAACCAGTTTTCCAGACCTGGAATTGGCTGACAGGCCAGTTCGGTCGACCGGGCGGTCGACCGAACCAAAGGCCGGTCGACCCACGGTTGACCGACGTGCACAGACTTGTGCATGTCTGGCAGCACAGTGGTCCGGTCGACCGGACGGTCGACCGCTGCAGAGAGTTCTGCTCTCTGGATTTCTGGGTCGACCGGAGGCTCCAACGGTCGGATTTTTGACCGTTGGCGGTCGACCGGCAGCTCTGACAGACCATAACGGTCATATTTTTCTGACCTCTATAAAAGGGGGTTTGGTCATTGTTTTGAGCTAAGATTTTTGGAGATTTCTAAGCCAGTTTTTCCCATCCTTTTAACAGAGTTTTCTCCACATATTTGAGTGCAAATACTTCCAATCAAAAGGGAAGAATTTATCAAGAGTGATTTAAAGTGTGATTCTTTGAGTTTTCCTCCACCTTTCTAATCCTTGCTTTTCTCACACTACACTTGAGCATCCCTTGTTATATCTATCCTATAGGAGAGTGTTGTAGTGAGAGTGTCTTTAGGTGATCAAGTGTTGTGATCACCAAAGAGATTTTACTTTGTACTTTGAGGAGGCGGGCAAGTGTGCTCGCGGTGGTTTAGAGTTCTTGTGTGAACTCGGTGATTTGAGGTGCGGCCTCGGCGAGCTAGTGAGCTTGCGTGTGTACGGGACTAGGGAGTCCGAGGGCTTGTAGGTGTTGCGGCACCGAGGAGAGATCCATTGGGATCTTGCATAGTGGAAGTCCTTCGTGTGTCGAAGGCGGGGATGTAGAGCAAGTGTGCTCGAACCTCGAAACATACCCTTGTGTTTGCGATTGCCATCTCTCTCTCTATCTCCTTTATATCTTGCATTACTTACATTGTCTTTACTTTTACATGCTTGATATACCTTGTGCTTAATTGTTATATACTTGCGTGGGATTGTTGCTAACACTTGTATTCAACCAAGAGAGCCAACGCGGCACCTCAACCCATTCAAGGGGAATCAAGAGGGGTTTAGTCCAGAGCCTTGCAAAGGGAATTCGGCTACACTCTTGTGTTATACATAGTGTTTAGTGTAATAAGATTTAATTAGGTCATAATTGTTTTAGCTTCCGCATTGTTAGGCATTAAGTGACCATTAGATTAGCCATCACCTATACACCCCCCCTCTAGGTGAACTTACAATTGGTATCAGAGCTAGTGCTCTTGATATTGGGTCTAACAACCTTGAGTTAAAGATCCTCATTTTAGGCTAATCACTATATTTGTACACACACCATGGACTTCATGTCACCACCCACCTTTGACGTTCTTAACATCAAAATTTGGAAGGTTAAGATGTCATTGTACCTCAAAGCCTTAGGTTTTCATGTTTATCTTGCCACTACTAATAATGCATATTGTTTAAATGGTAAGAATAGTGAGGCTAATACAAAAGCCCTACATGCTTTAAGATCTACCCTAAATGATGTTTATTTATCTAGGGTTGCTAATCTTGATTTGGCTTTTGTAGTTTGGAATACCTTGATCTCCCTTGGCGAAAATGAACAATACTATGCGGGGAGCGATTCGGACGTTGGAAGCGACACCTCCAACGTATACTATATGGTCCAAGGGGATAACCCCCTTGAGGTAACTACCCAATCCGAGGTAGAAGATGATAACATGTCATATGATGAGCTTACTACCTTTTGTCAACTTGTGCTTGAAAAATATGACATGCTTAAAAAGAAAAATAAAAATTTGAAAAAGAACATTGCTTGCATGCATATAGAACAAGATTCATTTAAATCTAACATTGCATGTTTAGAAAAAGATAATAAAAATTTGAAAAAGAATTTTGATGCCATGCTTAATGAAAAGGATTCATTAGAAAATAAAATGGCATGCTTAGAAAAGGAAAATAAAGATTTGAAAAATGAGAATGGTTCCTTGCTTTCTAAATTGAATGATTTATGTGAAGGGAACACTACTTTGAAAAATAAAATTGATTTGGTGGAAAAACAAAGAGAAGTTGTTTTTCAAGAAAATAAATCTTTGAAAAGAAAAAATTTGTGAAAAAGAAAAGGATTTTGTTTCACAAAAGAAAAAGAAAAATGATTCTTTATCTCATCATGCTTTTCATGCCACCACTAATGAGATTAAAGATTTGAAAAATAAAATGGATGGTTTGAGTTCCACTTTGAACTCTTGTGCTTTTAATCATTCTAGGTTGGAGTCAATGTTTTCAAAGAAACAAACTCCACACATTCATGCACATCATAACCATGCATTTGCTTATGTTGCACAACATGATCACACTCCTACACATAAGCATACTAAGGTGTACGTATGTACACATTGTGGCCGCAAAGGCCATTTAGCAAAATATTGTTATGATAGATTAGATCATTTTAATTTTGCTAAGAATAAGAATTTTTGGGTGCCTTACAACAAGACTAACCCCAAAGGACCCAAGAAAATATGGGTACCAAAACCCCCACCATTTGCTTTTGATGTAGGTGAGGGCTCTCACAAAACGTGAGAGGATTGGTGCCTTGGTAGTGGATGCACTTGGACATGATGGACATACTTTTGGGATGCATCACTATCAAGGAGCTTTGGTGGGACAACCACCATGTTAGGAGCTTTGGGTTGGTAACAATCTCTAAACTCCTACTTTTTATATACATGCTAGTTCATTTATCATATTCATAGCATGTTCATATTTTTGTGCTTCATGTGGTATTTACATGCTTAGATGTAGAATGTGTCAAACTTGCATGTATACATATACAAATAGTGAATTACAATTGATTCATATATAATTGAACTTCATGCTCATTTGTACCCACTATATGCATATGTATAGACTAGTTTTGATGATTCTCATTTATACATGCTTTGCCAATTTTTATGCTTCACTTCATGTATATGTATTTTTAATTCAAATCTAATAAATATACATGTATACCCGTGAGTCTCTTACTTTCATGCAAATACATTTAATAGACTCCTTTATTTGGGATATGTATGCATATTGTTAGAATTGGATAAATCATACATATACCTAGAAGTTTGTTGATTTGATGAAAAATGATTTTTTTCGTGACTTATGATCTTTTTGAGCTTCATTGACTATTTTCATAAAAATGCTATTTACATGATCGTTTAACACTCACACTTTTATTAAAAACATTTTGAGCCTTATAGACCATGAGTGCTTAAATTTTTGTGTATCTAGTTATGTTTATGAAAAACAAAAGATTTGATATATTTGAAGGATCTTTAACTAGTTTTTCGAAAACAATTTATACTAGTTATTTATTCTTCAAATAGTTTTTGGGATTTACACATGATTCTATTTTTCTCAAATTTATTTGATGCTTCATGTATTGAATATTAGTTTATATGTTAGTTTTATCAACACTAGGATTTATACTTGTACAAATCATGAGCCACAAATAAATCTATTTATATTTGTGCTTAATGCTTATTTGAACCCATGAAATGTGCTTGTATTGCTTAGTTTTGATGATCCATACATCTTTAAAACTTGTATTCCCACTTTTAGATTTGAATTTATGATCATGTGTTCTCATTTCATGTATATGCATATTTTGCCAAACTTTAAGATATACATGTATACCTCTTGAGTCATTTGCCTTTAATGCAAATCTATTTATATGGACTCAACTGTGTTTAAGAGATATGTATGTATACTTACTGTGTTGTCAAAATATACATATATCTTGAAATATAATTTTTTTAAAAAATGTGTGATGATTTTCATGTCTTCATGATTTAAAGGAATATTGAGATTGATTGACATTTTTGCTTTATTCCTTGCTTGAAGGATTTCGTACTAGTTTTGAAACTTTTTCATATTAACTAGTGCAAATTCTATATATGGTAGAGTATATGATAAGCTTATCCTTCAATTGGTATCATTGGATATTTTCAATTGGTATCAATATGATTTTTATATACTCGTATTTTGATTGTATGTATGAATGCTTTCAAATTCAAATTATATCAATTTCTATTGGTATTCTCTTTTCATACATATATGTGTTATTTGTGCTTAGTTAAAATTGTCTTACATTTTTTAAAGCACAATGCATATGCTAAGCTTATTTTAACTTTCAATTGTTCTTAAAGCTTATGCAATATGTTTTCAAGATTGATATCAAAATTAAAAAAAAAAAATATGTTGTTTTGATATCTCAAAATATGTTTATTAAGAAAAATTCAAAATTTTTGATTTGTATTTCCTATATGCAAGGAGAGCTTAACATCTCTCTTACATATGGATTCATGTTGAGTATATTATAAATTGAGGAGCTTGACAACTCTTCTTTATATGATATACGTGTGTAGGGGGAGCTTCACATCTCCTCTTATGCATTACATAATATGTGTTATGTGAGTTAGGGCTTGTCATCCCTTCTTCATGTAATGCATATGTGTAGGGAAGTTAACTTAGCGTCTTCCTCTTCATGAATGTATATCGCATATAAATCCTTATTGATTGATTTGTATTACCCTTCTTGATCTCTTTGTTTTTGACAAAAAGGGGGAGTAAAATTTGTTTGATTTGATTTTACTTTGAACCCTTTGTTGATGAGTGACAAAAAGGGGGAGAAGTATTTGAGTGTATATGCATGTTTTCATTGCTTAAGGGAGAAGTATTTGTCTTCCTTGTTAATTATGCATATATTTTTGTATTGCAACTAGGAGAAGAAAAAGGATTTCATGTTTTATCTCCATACATTGCATACATATTCATGTGCCTCATTGCCATATCTATTATTTCTAGTGATGCATGAGTTAAGGGGGAGCTTCTTTGAAGCTTTACTTTAATCCATGCATATATAACTTCATGAGTTTTGTCATCATCAAAAAGGGGGAGATTGTTGGCCCAAAGGCCCATCACTCTAGTTTTGATGATGATTAACTCATGTAGTTATATTTACTAATGATCTTGTGTTTAATTAGTGACAGATTCATTATCAAGATCTTAGTAGGTGCATAGCTCAACAAAGGATAAAATGTCAAGATTTGGAGCTAGCACGGTGTGATCCAAGGAGCTTTTGGATCAAGCTTGGACCAAGTCAAGATGATGAGAAGACTTCAAGGGAAGACTTCAAGATCAAGACTTGTGTCTAGGTATAAGATTTTTATGTTTTAGATAAAATGTAAATGATAGAATAGTTGGTGGATTGCTCTAGTATATATCACACACACACTCTTGACTTACTTGTCTTTTCATAAAAGAATTTTCAGATTTAGAAAAGACTTTCTTTTTGGAAAAACATAGTTTTGATTTTTAGTATTCAAAGTTATATGTTTCAACCAAAACCCTGTTTAGAGCTTAATGTCAAAAACATAGATATTACATTATGATTGTGTAGTGGATCATATCCATACACACTATGCTTTAAAATGAAATCAAATATCTTGTTTTTATATTTTGTGAAGTTATGAAAACCAAGTTTGAAAAATACATGTTTTGATTTTTGATAAAATTTGCAAGACGCTGAAATGATATGAATATGTTGATATATGTCTTGAAAATTTTTATCACAAGTTTGGTTTTCAATATAGAATGTTAAAACAAGTTTATGGAATTTTTATAAGTGTTAAAAGATTTTAAAATAAATTTTTAAACCAGTTTTCCAGACCTGGAATTGGCTGACAGGCCAGTTCGGTCGACCGGGCGGTCGACCGAACCAAAGGCCGGTCGACCCACGGTTGACCGACGTGCACAGACTTGTGCATGTCTGGCAGCACAGTGGTCCGGTCGACCGGACGGTCGACCGCTGCAGAGAGTTCTGCTCTCTGGATTTCTGGGTCGACCGGAGGCTCCAACGGTCGGATTTTTGACCGTTGGCGGTCGACCGGTAGCTCTGACAGACCCCAACGGTCATATTTTTCTGACCTCTATAAAAGGGGGTTTGGTCATTGTTTTGAGCTAAGATTTTTGGAGATTTCTAAGCCAGTTTTTCCCATCCTTTTAACAGAGTTTTCTCCACATATTTGAGTGCAAATACTTCCAATCAAAAGGGAAGAATTTATCAAGAGTGATTTAAAGTGTGATTCTTTGAGTTTTCCTCCACCTTTCTAATCCTTGCTTTTCTCACACTACACTTGAGCATCCCTTGTTATATATATCCTATAGGAGATTGTTGTAGTGAGAGTGTCTTTAGGTGATCAAGTGTTGTGATCACCAAAGAGATTTTACTTTGTACTTTGAGGAGGCGGGCAAGTGTGCTCGCGGTGGTTTAGAGTTCTTGTGTGAACTCGGTGATTTGAGGTGCGGCCTCGGCGAGCTAGTGAGCTTGCGTGTGTACGGGACTAGGGAGTCCGAGGGTTTGTAGGTGTTGCGGCACCGAGGAGAGATCCATTAGGATCTTGCATAGTGGAAATCCTTCGTGTGTCAAAGGCGGGGATGTAGAGCAAGTGTGCTCGAACCTCGAAACATACCCTTGTGTTTGCGATTGCCATCTCTATCTCTCTATCTCCTTTATATCTTGCATTACTTACATTGTCTTTACTTTTACATGCTTGATATACCTTGTGCTTAATTGTTATATACTTGCGTGGGATTGTTGCTAACACTTGTATTCAACCAAGAGAGCCAACGCGGCACCTCAACCCATTCAAGGGGAATCAAGAGGGGTTTAGTCCAGAGCCTTGCAAAGGGAATTCGGCTACACTCTTGTGTTATACATAGTGTTTAGTGTAATAAGATTTAATTAGGTCATAATTGTTTTAGCTTCCGCATTGTTAGGCATTAAGTGACCATTAGATTAGCCATCACCTATTCACCCCCCCCTCTAGGTGAACTTACATCAACAGTTAGCTTTCGATGGTCAGCCTGGAAACATTGGAGAAGACAGGTCCTTTCAGCTATCTTTTCTTCCATCTCCCTTCGCTCTTGCTCTTGAGCAGCAAGAAGCCTAGTCAGGGTTTCCTGGGCCTCGTGAAATGAGCTAGCATTCTCCAGGGATCTAAGCTCTTTCAAGTCATGTCCCAACTGCTCCACCAGTAGCAGACACGCCTTGGCTGGTGAAGGGCCTCCGGCTAAGCTGATGTTCTCAACCAGATTTCTGAGAAACACCCGGGCGAATTCGAAGGAGCTATTCCCAGATAGGATGAGATCAATACATGATCGCATGGAGGCAAAGAACTGCTGCACCACTTGACGCGCCAGCTCCCCCATGGTATCACCACCTGGGAAGAATTCCGCTGAAGTGCTCCCCGATCCCCTTTCTATTACGGGGCGAGGAACGTAAACCGATTCTTCCGGTACAGGAGTCGGGCTAACGACAGGTGCGGCAGAAGCAAGAGTAACCGCCGGCACTTCTGGGGCTACTACGTCTGTAGAAACCTCCACGACGGATGAAGTAACAGCAAGCTTGACCGCTTCAGGGTCTTCGGTCGAGGCTTGAGCTGTACGGCCTCCCGGGTAGGCACTGACCGCCAAATCTTCTACCTGAGCTTCCTCGGTGCTCTCTGCAAATTACCAGAACATCAGCCACGACGGTAAAGAGAAAATATCCAAAGCATCAACATTTCCTTACCAAGTTGGGGGTTCAAAGACGGCGAATTCTGGGGCGAACCTTGCAGAGTTGAGGTCCCCCTGACTTCAATGGCTGCCTTATCTTGAGGCATCTCAGTAACTGGAGCCTCAACTCTTCCCTGCTGGACCAGCTCCTGCACCATCTCCTCGATATGGGAGGAAGTCGTGGCCTCGCTATCTGCGGCCAACCCTGCAGCATAAAAGGAAAATGTCAGAACCTGTTCCCTAGTTAAAAAGGGAAAACCGGGTCAACAAAACGATAAGAGTACCTTCAGCAGGAGCAGTTGCTGCTTGTGATAACGCCGTCACCGGATCACACCCGTATATTTCTTCCTCCGTGATATGTGAGAATTTACTCGGATCTGGAAGAGCGGGTTCATCGCCAAAATCGACTTCATCTCCTGAATCAGATTCGTCCTCGCCGGACGATGAAGACGATAGTTCAACGCGAGAAGCCTCGGCAATTGAGGCCTTGCCACCAAATACCCCAGTAGTAGGGCTGGGGTCAATTACCCGTGAGCTGGAGATTAATACAGCAGGAGACCCAGGCTGTGGTGCCTCATCTCTCCTCTCTTGAGCTGAAGAAGGCCCTGGCTGAGTTGAGACCCCTGGAATCTCAACATCATCCCTTCCAACCAGGTCAGCCTCAAGTTGCTCAGCCTCATCAGTTGCAGTGGGATCATCAGCAAGCTCCCCTTCTTCTAAAATTACGGGGCCCCTGCTGCGCAATCCACGATAACGAACAAGGGGGCGTCGTCTTCCTCCTCCTCTTCTTCCCTCTGCTCTTCGATGCCGGAGGGGACGGTCTCTTCAGCCGCCAAGTCTTTTCTGGCCTTCTTGAGAGCAGGCTCAACGATGGAAGTAGAGCCCTGAGGACGCTTATGTACTGCCTGTCGACCCTTTGATGCTCTCGGCTCCCCCCTTGACACCCTTCTGGCCTCCTTTTGAGCCGCCCGATATTCATCGACGCCTCGCGAGTGCTTATTGGACGCCGACTTTGCTTCGTAAGAGGCGTTGATACTCTCAATGCATGAGTACTCCGGTGAGAAGTCAGGCATTTGGTTGGATTGGAAGTACTAGGTGCAGAAACTAAGGCTTGTACAGCCTTTCGTCCCCTTGGGGGGCAGACGGAAAAGTGCTTCCGTCCCTCCAGCCACACTATAATACCAAGCCCGAGCACCTTCAAACAAATTCCCACTGAAGGCAAGTTGAGCATTGGGGTTGCCGACATATAACTGATCATAGCCGAACTGTCGGGCGAAGCGATTCGGCATGTACGGCTCGATCGTGCACGAATTCCCTTGCCGAAAGAGCACATACCCAGGCCGAATATTGATCAGCCACCAGAAAACTCCCGACGACAGCCTTGTGAAGTTGTCTGAACCCACCAGGTCGGCAAATTGATCCCCATAAGATGCACCAGTAATCTCGGGGAAGCAGCGATTGAGCTGGTAGTTCGAAGTAGCTAGAATGCACTTCCGAATGAAATACATATAAGTATTACACCAACTTGAACTCTCCAACCGCTGTACGAAAGGGATAAACCCCTCACACCAAGACACCGGCGTCATCAGGGAGGGACAGTGCATAACGTACCAAGCCATTAGGTACGTGTAGGGAAGCTCAACCCGAGGGTTGGGACGCTTTACCATCGGCCTCCCCTCTGAGTCAACAATCGGCTCACCCTGGGAGTCGACAACCTTCTCTACCCTGCATAGACTCTGAGCTAAGTGAAAAGTCACCTAGAGGGGGGGTGAATAGGTGATATGGCTAATCTATGAACTAAATGCGGAATTTAAAAACTTAATGCAATACACTCAAGTGTGATCAACAAATGATGCACACACAACCAAGCCAAGCAATGATGAATGCACAATATGAATAGTTGCAAGGCACAAAGTAAAGAGAGAGATAGAGAGAGAGTCAATGGATCAAGCGCAAACAACAAGATATGTTACGAGGTTCGAGCACCCAGCTCTACATCCCCGCCTTCGACACACGAAGAATTTCTAATCTACTAGCAAGTCCACAAAGAACTCTCACAAGGAGTACCCAACTCCTCTCTTTACAACCACAACCTCCTCCTTGAGGCAAGCTCCAATCCAACAAACAATCACCTCACAACTTGAGGGATTAGCACAAAGCAAACAAGGATCACCTCACAACTTGAGGGATACAACCCAAGGCACAAAGCCAAACAAAGATTGGGTTTTACAACTTGGTGGTTCAACAAGCAACCACAAACAATTTCTTCTCCCACACAAATATCCTATAGAAGAGATAGTAGATTTAGCTCAAGTGTGGAGAAAACCAATGGAATGGAAATCAAAATCACAGAGAAAATCCTTGGGAAATAGTAGAAAACAAGATGATGAAGTTCAATCAAAAGCTTTTCCCAAAAACCCTCTTCTTTGATTTTCCAAACCCTAGCAAAAACACCAAAAGGATTGTTCAATTCAAGTCCAAAAACTTCTTTTGATTGCAGTGAAAACACCAGAGAGTAAGGAAAAATTCGCACAAAAAATCTTAGAGAAAAACTCTCACAAATGGGGTATTTATAGACCCCAGAAAAATATAGCCGTTGGCAGCAGGAAAAGCCAGAAATACACTGCCGGTCGACCGGTCCGGTCGACCGTCCAACGGTCAAATTCTGCCCGTTGGCAGCTACCGGTCGACCGCCCCGGTCGACCCAAACAAACAGAGAGCTCTGCTCTCAGACCCGGTCGACCCGGACGGTCGACCGTCCAGTGTCTGCCAAACGTGCACAGATCTGTGCACGTCGGTCGACCGACCCGGTCGACCGACTTCAGGCCAAGTCGACTTGGTCATAATACTAGTCGACTGGTTGAAGTCTGAAACAGAAATCTGGGACAGAAAATCAGTTTAAAAATATTTTGAAAAATCTTTTAACACTCCTAGAAATTACCAAAAATAGTTTTATCATTTTGCATTGATATATAAACATGTGGTAAAAAGTTTAGCTCAAATATCAATCAATATGAACTATTTTTGTGTCTTATCATTTTTACCAAAAACCAAAAACTGTATTTTCTAAAACTTGGATTTTGAATAGAAAATACGTTTTGTCCAAAACTCTTCTAAATACAAAAACATGATATTTAAACACTTTGAAGCATGATGCATATGGATAGAAATTCAATATACATGAAACATATACATATCATAGTTTTTGTCTTTAGTTCCAAAAATAAGTTTTGTTAAAACACAAAACCTAAAACACATGAAATAGGTATATCAAAGTAAGTTTGTCTAAGAGTTGAAGCATGCATGTATATAGAACAAATCTAATATACATTAAACCATGTAAACTTGTTTTGATATAATATCTATTCATGCAAACCAAGTTGGTTAAACCAAAAACCGAAAACCAAAACATGAAACGTGTGTGTTGTGAACTTGAGCATATCATACTATTCTAATCTTTACAATTTGGATCTAAACACAAATTAAACTAGGTACCGATGTCTTCTTGTAGAGCGCAATCTCCAAGCCGGCTCGATCCAAAACTCTTTGATCCACCGAGCAAGTGCTATATATGATCTTTGACGCTCGGGCTCTTGAATCAACATGTGAAAGCTGTGTGGAAGCTTTCACCAACTAATATCTTGATTAATGATCTGAAACTTAAACATCACAAGATTATTAGTACACATAACTACAAGAGTTAATCATCATCAAAACTAGAGTGGAAGGCCTTTGGGCCAACAATCTCCCCCTTTTCGATGATGACAAAACTCATGGAGTTATATATGCATGGATTAAAGTTAAGCTTCAAAGAAGCTCCCCCTTAACTCATGCATAGGATAAACAACTAATAAATGGCTCTAGATACCAATGAAATTATAAAACATGAAACATGCATAGATATGCATAATACAATAAATGGCTCTAGAAACCAATGGAAGATACCAATGAAATTTTCAAAAACAAATAAACATGTTCTAGATACCAATTAGCAAAAACAAATAAACATGCTCTTGATACCAATTAAACTAAACAGATAAACATACTCTAGATACCAAATTAAACTCAATATATGCAAAACAAAACTAATGATCTAATGATCTCTTTTACAAGCTCTTGATACCAAAACTAAACATGTTCTTTAAATAATGCTTTGGATACCAATTGAACTTAATAAAAACACATAAAAACACATAAAACATGCATACAAACATGCATATAAACTCAAATTCTTCTCCCCCTTTTTGTCAATCATCAACAAAGGGGTTAAAAACAAAACTAATAAAAACATATACCAATTAAAAGAAATTCTTCTTCCCCTTATTTACAAAACTAATAAAAACATATTCTTTTATATTCAAAACAAGGAATCAATCAAGGGATGCTCTCCCCCTTTTTTTGACTAAACTCAAATAAGATACCAATTAAAAATGTGTCAATGAAGTGCATTTTGATACAATTAAAAATGAAACTATACCAATTGAAAAACAAAAATCTTGATACCAATTGATAAGTAAAGAAACAACATACCAATTGTAAATAAACAATCTTGATATTAAACATAACAAGTTTTGAATTTCTAAACATAAGTGTTGATACTAATTGAAATTAAACATAGATCTTTAATACCAATTGAAATAAGAAATACAAGATTTTCTCCCCCTTTATGAAATACCGATAAAAACTATGATAAGGCTCGAATTAAGATACCAATTGAAAACTAAATCAATTGAAACAAAGTTGAAGCTCAAGCTTATCATAAACAAAATCTTGTGCTTAAAGATATAGGGATATAATAAGCACAAATAAAACATATATATGTATGAAAAGTAGATACCAATTGAAATTGATATTCTTTGAAGTGCAAGCATACATATACAAAAAATATATGAGTATACAAGAAATGTCAAGATTGATACCAATTGAAAGAATTCAATGATACCAATTGAAACAACAATAAGATCAAGTGTATACATCATAATCCTACCACCCATTTCATGTTCAAGTTTACTATGATTTTCACTATAAAGCATACATGAGCATGATCTCCCATCCAACCGCCCTTGATGGTAGGGGTTTTCAAAAATAGGTTTACAAATATAGGATGTTTGAAAACTACTACCAAGGAAGAATATCACAACTAGTTATATGAATCAACTAGTACGAGATCCTTCAAACAAGGAATAACAAAAATATTTTTCATGAAGACACATGTAAACCACATGGCACTAAAACACTCTAAAATCCATATAGCACAATTTGTACTCATGAAAACTAAGTCATGAGAAAACATTTAATAAGGTGAGTGTACAAGTGTTGTGAGAAACATATCAACATGAAAATGGACAATCAAGCTCAATATTGAAAACATGAAATTCATCTAAGATGTGAAATCACCAATTGAAATCATCTTAAAAACATGAAATTCATCATAAATGTGAAATCACCTAGCAAACATGAAATTCATCCAAACGATTTAAACTTCAAGGCATATGTATGTCATGTACAAACTAAAGTATACATACATATCCTAAACACAATGAGTCCACAAAAGTATATGCATGAAGGCACGTGGCTCAAGGATGTATATGTATAAATGATAGTTTGGACAAGATGGACATATACATGAAATTAAAACAAAATATGTAAAATGATGAATACAAGTCAAATGCAAGAATCATCAAAACTAGACTATACTATTACATCAAGTGAATACAAATGAGCGTTCAAGCACAAACATATATAAAGGTCTATTTGTAGCTCACTAGTTGTAAAAGTATAAATCCTAGTCTTAATGAATACTATTATTCAAGCAAGTTGTCAAAACATGAAGCATAAAACGGGTCAACAATCAATATGATAATAATAAAAAAAATGAATTATTAAAACAAAAAGTCATAGTCAACCATATGATTAGCATGACAAAGACATGTGCATTAGATCTATGATTAACATGATAGCTAAAATATAAAGAGAACACAAAATATGGGTCCATACTAAACATGGGTGTCTCAATAACTAATCATGTAAAGCATGAGTCTAATAAACATGGCAAATATCATACTAATCATGAAACAATAAAACATGAGTTATCAAAACAAAACATCATACAATCATAAACATCCAAATGGTCATAATGCATATGCATGTGCATTAGATCTAGGGCATACATGTTAGTTTAAACAAGGTGAGAACACTAAATATAGATCCATATAAAACATGGGTACTCAAGTAACTAAACATGTATAACACTACTCTAATCAACATGACATAAGCATAATGAACAATAAAACAAGACATGCTATGAATGAACATGAAAAGCATGCAAATAAAAATGGGAGTTAGAGAATGATAACAAAACCGATGAAGGTGCATCTCTAGTTCTCCAAACCACGGTGGTCCTCCCACCAAATCTCCTTGAGAGTGAAGCATCCAAATGGTTCTCTTTTAAGCTTAAAACGCATCCACCTCAAGGCACCAATACTCTCACGTGATGCGAGAGCTCCCACCTACATCAAAATTCAAGGAGGTGGTTTTTGGTACCCATTTTCTTTTGGGTCCATAGGGGTTAGTATCTTTCTTAACCCAAACAAGATTATTTGCTAAATTTTCAATATGTAAACGATCATAACAAAATCTAGCAAGATGGCCTTTTCGGCCACAATGTGTACATGTGTACACATGAGCATACATGTTATGGTTGTGTCCGTGAAAAGCATGTGTATGCCGTGTAGGGTGTGCATGCAAAGATGGACCTTGTTTCTTGCGAACCAAGGTTTCCAAACGTGAATGATTCAATGTGCATTGCTCAAAGTGGAGCCCAAACAATCTACACTTTTCTTCAAAATATTTATATCATTTTCAATAGTGGAAGATAAAGTGGAGCATGCAATAGGTGTGCAAGAAGAAGAAGAAGCTATACTAGCATGGCACACATGAGAATCAATTTCAATTTTCAAAGATTCATTTTTCTTTAAAACTAAATCCAACTCTTTTGAAATTGAATCAATTTTATTTTTCAAAACAAGGTTATCTTTAAAAGTAAAATCCAATTTTGAAGATAAAATCTCATTGTGCTTCAAAATATCATCACAATCATTTTTGCCTTTTAAATCTTCAATTTCTTTTAGGGCAAGGTCAAGTTGAGATTTAAGTGAGTCACGTTCACTTGCAATCTCTTCCTTTTCTTACAAAACCAATTCAAAATTAGAACACAAATCCTTTAATTCATTTTTCAAAACAAGGTTGTCCTCTTTCAAAAGATTGTGTTTTTCCAAGAAATTTTCAAGCTTTTGAGCAAGTTTCAAATTTAAAGATTGAACTTCTAAACATCCATAGCAATAGGAACTAGAGCTATCAACTAATTGAGTGTCCGATTGTACCTCAAGGGAGTTATTCCCTTGGACCATGAAGCAATGCTCTTCGGACTTTTCTTTCTTAGATCTCCTCATCTTGTTGATAATCCTTGGAAGCTCGGGAGAAGTCAATATGCTCCAAACTGCAAAAGCCGAATCATAACGATAAAAAACCGGTAAAAGATGTTCATTAAGAGATGCTCTAAGTGCTCTAAGTGCTAATGCATTGGCCTTTTTATGCTTGCTATTATTAGGGAATGATTCTTGAGTAGAGGCTTGATAAACTAGATGTCCTAGGCTTTTTAAATGTCTACTCATATTTGCCTTCCAAGCATCAAGTCTAAAATGGTCAAATATAGGAGGGCTATCCATGAGTGCAAACTAAATGAGTGCAAATGAAAATACAAATGAAGATTAGCAAAACAAGATCTCACTCCTAGGTGGTTAAACCTAAATATCAGGAGCACTAGCTCTGATACCAATTGAAAAGTCACCTAGAGGGGGGGTGAATAGGTGATATGGCTAATCTATGAACTAAATGCGGAATTTAAAAACTTAATGCAATACACTCAAGTGTGATCAACAAATGATGCACACACAACCAAGCCAAGCAATGATGAATGCACAATATGAATAGTTGCAAGGCACAAAGTAAAGAGAGAGATAGAGAGAGTCAATGGATCAAGCGCAAACAACAAGATATGTTACGAGGTTCGAGCACCCAGCTCTACATCCCCGCCTTCGACACACGAAGGATTTCTAATCTACTAGCAAGTCCACAAAGAACTCTCACAAGGAGTACCCAACTCCTCTCTTACAACCACAACCTCCTCCTTGAGGCAAGCTCCAATCCAACAAACAATCACCTCACAACTTGAGGGATTAGCACAAAGCAAACAAGGATCACCTCACAACTTGAGGGATACAACCCAAGGCACAAAGCCAAACAAAGATTGGGTTTTACAACTTGGTGGTTCAACAAGCAACCACAAACAATTTCTTCTCCCACACAAATATCCTATAGAAGAGATAGTAGATTTAGCTCAAGTGTGAAGAAAACCAATGGAATGGAAATCAAAATCACAGAGAAAATCCTTGGGAAATAGTAGAAAACAGATGATGAAGTTCAATCAAAAGCTTTCCCAAAAACCCTCTTCTTTGATTTTCCAAACCCTAGCAAAAACACCAAAAGGATTGTTCAATTCAAGTCCAAAAACTTCTTTTGATTGCAGTGAAAACACCAGAGAGTAAGGAAAAATTTGCACAAAAAATCTTAGAGAAAAACTCTCACAAATGGGGTATTTATAGACCCCAGAAAAATATAGCCGTTGGCAGCAGGAAAAGCCAGAAATACACTGCCGGTCGACCGGTCCGGTCGACCGTCCAACGGTCAAATTCTGCCCGTTGGCAGCTACCGGTCGACCGCCCCGGTCGACCCAAACAAACAGAGAGCTCTGCTCTCAGACCCGGTCGACCCGGACGGTCGACTGTCCAGTGTCTGCCAAACGTGCACAGATCTGTGCACGTCGGTCGACCGACCCGGTCGACCGACTTCAGGCCAAGTCTACTTGGTCATAATACTAGTCGACTGGTTGAAGTCTGAAACAGAAATCTGGGACAGAAAATCAGTTTAAAAATATTTTGAAAAATCTTTTAACACTCCTAGAAATTATCAAAAATAGTTTTATCATTTTGCATTGATATATAAACATGTGGTAAAAAGTTTAGCTCAAATATCAATCAATATGAACTATTTTTGTGTCTTATCATTTTTACCAAAAACCAAAAACTGTATTTTCTAAAACTTGGATTTTGAATAGAAAATACGTTTTATCCAAAACTCTTCTAAATATAAAAACATGATATTTAAACACTTTGAAGCATGATGCATATGGATAGAAATCCAATATACATGAAACATATACATATCATAGTTTTTGTCTTTAGTTCCAAAAATAAGTTTTGTTAAAACACAAAACCTAAAACACATGAAATAGGTATATCAAAGTAAGTTTGTCTAAGAGTTGAAGCATGCATGTATATAGAACAAATCTAATATACATTAAACCATGTAAACTTGTTTTGATATAATATCTATTCATGCAAACCAAGTTGGTTAAACCAAAAACCGAAAACCAAAACATGAAACGTGTGTGTTGTGAACTTGAGCATATCATACTATTCTAATCTTTACAATTTGGATCTAAACACAAATTAAACTAAGGTACCGATGTCTTCTTGTAGAGCGCAATCTCCAAGCCGACTCGATCCAAAACTCTTTGATCCACCGAGCAAGTGCTATATATGATCTTTGACGCTCGGGCTCTTGAATCAACATGTGAAAGCTGTGTTGAAGCTTTCACCAACTAATATCTTGATTAATGATCTGAAACTTAAACATCACAAGATTATTAGTACACATAACTACATGAGTTAATCATCATCAAAACTAGAGTGGAAGGCCTTTGGGCCAACACTAAGGCCCGCAACCCGCTTTGAATACCGGCCGCCGTGGCCGGGAGGAGGGCTATGGACTTACCATAAGCCAAGAGCACCGCCGGATACACCACGTCAGCAACGATTACTTCATGTGGCAGTGTCGGCACCACACAGCGCTTCAACCACAACATTAAGAAGCCCGCTAACAGTGCCCGATTGGAGATAGGGATCCGGGCTTGGTGATGGAAACTTTCAAAAACCGTGTCAGGTTTGAAAGTATCCTAGTTCGACTCTATGGTGTAGGAGTCTACAGAAGCCTTGATCCTGTCGGCAATCTCTTCGTCGGAGCTGGGAGCCAGTCGGGTCACTGGTTGGTCCTTCTGATTGACACCATTAAACAAGTAGCTTGCCCAAGATAGCTGCTTAACTCTCCTCGTCCTCTAAGAGGTTATCTGGCCGCAAATGTGAAAGTGACATAACACCTCCCAATAAGTCTCGTACACCCGAGGAAACTCTTTCTTCAAAAGGTGAAGCTCCTCAGAGGTTGGGACGTATTCCTCATAGGGAGTGTCCCCCATTGCCAGCCCCGAGACTTCGTGCAACTCATGCAGGGCAAGACCCATCTCTCCGACCGGAGTGAAGAATGTCCCCGTCAGAGGATTGTAACGCTCCAAGATCCCAAAGAAATTTTGAGAACTCGGTGGAATGCCATACTGCACGGCCCTGACCGCTTGGTACAATTCCACATGCTCCAACAGACCTCCAAGATCGACAAGGACAAAGCTCACCATCTTGCCCCACCAGTACTTGTCAGTGGAATGAATCCACCCAAGCGGACGAAAATCGACCGGAAAGTCACCCCCCGCTTTCATGAATACATTAATGAAGGTGGTGCCGAGTTTAGGAGTTTCTCCTTCTGGGTGATCGGACCTGAGCAGCCCGGGAAACAGGCCGAAAATCTCCTTCTCATGACCAGCATTATATACCTTCCTGGAGCCCAGGCTGCCGAGAGCAATCTCGGGGACAGGTCGGGAAATCTCCCACGTCATCTTCCGAGGGACAGACATGTGCTGGAGATAAGATAGGGGGTACATTCTCTCCATGTTTGGAAGAAAGAACCTTCTACCCTCTATCTGACGAAGCCATTTATAATCTCCGTCATGCAAAGTATAGCCACCCTCGCTGATGTTGTCTCCGAAGAAGAAGGCAGGTTTCTTCATCGGAACGCGAGAATTCGTTGTGAATGCTGCGTCAGTCATGAGCTCCCGGAGGGTCGCCAGGTCAACATTGAAGAGCCTCTCCCTTCGCTCCTTCGACTTGTCAGCAGTCACGGGAGCAGTCCTTTGCAGCACGAAGGTTAAATCGCGGTCAACACCACCTACGTGTCCGAAGTAGCACTTCTTGGAGAGTGGATTGGAGGAATATCGACTGCTTAAGAAAATGATACTTGATCAGAAATCTAAAACGAAAACGATTAAGTGTCTATAATTCAGACGCAGAAGAGATTTCAGACGCAGAGATTGTCAAAATCCGCGTCCGGACCTGAGGACCGTGACGCCAACATGGAGTCCGCGTTTTGAAAATCCAAGACTTATGAAAAATCTCTAAGTACTTGGACTCAGGCACAAGATTCATGAAAATCAGCGTCTGATGTCACAAAATGCAAGAATCAAAGTCTGCGTCTGAATCTTTCACAATTAGAAACATTCTAAGTGATGGGTCCGAAACGCAAGGCTTACTGGGGCCCTGTGTTCAGCAAACAGACTCAGATTCGAGCAGATAAGAATAGCAGGGGTCATCAAGCCTGCACCGTGCTCATCAACTCAAGAACCGCGTCCGAAGATCAAACACAGATTCGAGCCCGCGGTGGCAGTTCATATTCAAAAGGAGATTTAAGAGTTACAAGAACTCTGTAAACTCTTTTAATGGAAAGCGTCAAGCCTACGCCGTGCTCATCGACTCAAAGACCGCGTATGAGAATCAAACACGGTTTCGAATCCGCGTTGGCGGTTCTTCTTCAAAAAAGGGATTTTTTTTTTAGAGTTACAAGAACTCCATAAACCCTTCTAATGGCGAAAATTAAGCCTAATAGGCGTTATACCTGAGATAAGGGCTTCCTGCATGGAGGAACCGCCCCTTTGAGTCTCAGCGACGACCGCATTTGAAGATGAGGCAATTTGCTTGGCCTTGGGTGCCATTGCTAATCAAGAATCCGATGTTAGATGAAGAAGAAGAGAACAAAGAGAGCTTCTTTCTCAAAACCCTAGCAGATGCACGCGAAGACGAAAGAGAGATTAATGATGACTCTCTCGATGACTGTTGCCATTTATAGGCACAATGATTCGCAAAGATACGCGGTGCTTGGATCGATTGACTCAATGTCGAATCGTCTTTTGACGCGTGGACAGCGCATTTAATACAGCGTGAAGTTCGCACGCCGAAAAGCAGATGTCCCGTCGGTTCCGCAAGACAAGTGGCAGTGCACTCATGGCATGGCGCGGATTCGCACCCAACAATCGCGCCTCTTCAATGGACGCATCCCTTCAGCACGGCCAGAAAGTCGCGTCTTTACTCCAAAAAGATGCGTCTCTCCGAAGTTCGCATCCTTCCAATCAGGCCAAGAATCGCGTCTGTCTTGTGGAATATCAGTCGCGTTTTCATTCCAAAAGATGCAGCCCTATGAAAGTCGCATCTTTAAAACTGGCGTTCAGTCCTTGCTTCTGCAAAGCAGTTCAACAGTACACTGGCACAAGCAGACGACTGTCCACCCCTGGTTTAAAGTACACCAACGACAAACTCAAAAGCATCGGGGAGGTTTAAACTGTGTATCTAGACACTCCACGCGATCAGTTTTGGCGGCTTTAAAGGGTTCTACAGTACACTCAAGAAGGCCATACTCCAAACAAGATCAAGCCCGGAGCATTGTCAGTCCAATCATAAGAGAGGATTCAGCTAGAGTCCAAAGTATTTCGAAATCCGTCCCAGCTAACTGCGGAATATCGAAAACTTTGGAGGGGGTTCTGTAGGCTGTCTAAAAAATCATTAAGACAAGTCGTCAAAAGCAGAGTCCCAAACTCCAGACGCAGGGCTAATCTCAGCCGCTGATTGAGGTACAACCTGCACACAAAATACGAAATTTCAGAACTTATAATAAAAATGTGCAAGTGCTCAATTCTTCCGCTATAGCAAGTGGCTATGCGGGTCGTGATCCACAAGGAGGGTTTTGCGATAGAAGCGTTTACAGTTTTATTGAAATCGTTATAAAAACCAACGAGAGTTCTTCTCTGTTTTTAAGTTAAGAAAAAGAAAATTATGTTAAAGTTAGAAGAAAATGAAAGATGAAGAAGGTGGAAAAAATCAGAAAAACAATGAAAGCGACTATGTACAAATGGAGTGAGTGGAGAAGAAAGAGTTGGAAGAGGTGGTGATTTAATTTACAGAAATGAAAGAAAGGAAAGAAAAGGAAGGAATACTTACCTAGTTTAATTGATGACTTACCTGGAAACCTTTTGCAAGTTCTACCTTTTTGCTTCGGAGGCGTTCAACGCATAGATCATAAACTCGAGCTCAGTCCCCGTGCACATTATATCGTCAAGCATACCAAGAACGAAGTGATGCGGAGCTTGGAAGAGGAGAACGTCTTCATGAACTATCGTTGGCTCTCACGTAGCTTAGTTATACTCGCTTTAGAATTCACTTGTAAACTCAACAAATACAACCAAGGTAAAGTAGAAAGAGGAAGAGAAAAGCAAAACAAAATACGAACATAAAAAGAAGCTTTTACCTTTATTACTTGCAGAGACAATGGAAGAAAGGAGGAGGGTACATCGGTGTCACTCTCAACATCAGCCTCTCTCTCTTACTTACATGAATCTTCTTCTACCCTAAGTTTACATACAAGTTACATAAAAAGAAAAGAAAAACCTAAACTACAAAGAATTAAAACTAGACTAAATCCTAATCTGCATGGTCGTCCAATTTCAGCACAGAGAATGCCCTTTTATAGGCCAAAAACCCAACAACCAGGATCCCGGGGAGATCGGGGGAGCAAACGCTCCCCCTAACTCCCCAACCAAGCCGCAAAAACGCGACTTTGGCCGCGTTTCCGCGGCCAGGGTGTGGCCAGATGGCCACACCCTGTTGGTGGGTCATCCTGGGAGTTTCTTCTAGCTTTATCCTTTGTTGGTTTCTTCGTTTGAGCCCCGGATTCTGACGAAATGACCTTGGATTCTTGGCTTTAACCGATCGATTCTGAGAGGATTCTTCTCAACCGGTTTCAACCTCTTGATTTTGCCCTGATTTAGTGTGTGCGAATTAATTCTGATTTAATTCAGAATTCTGGTGGGCTTTTGGGCTCATTTCTCTTCATCTCCTTAAGGATTGGGCCTGCAAATAAATTAAACAATTAATTAGGACAATGCAGGCTTTTATTCTAAATAAGTATGGAAATATGATACTAAATATACAATATTAGCGACCAATCACACCTCCATACCTATCTTTTGCTCGTCCTCGAGCAAAACAACTAAACTATACTAAGGATTATTAGACCACTTTCGCAGGTCACGCGATTGCACTGAGCATGTGCAACAAGCCGTTAAACCTCTAGGTTTCCCCTAGAGGACGAGTTTTGTCTCGTGAGGGTTTTCAGCGGATTGCACCCACAAAATCCATAAAGAAAGAGAAATAAAGAGTTAGTATTTTTGAAAGGCATTTTGAAAGAGAAAAATATTTGAAATATAATTGTAAGATCTAAGCAATCTATAAGTTATAAGAAGACTAAATTTTTCATTCCTAAACTTAGTCTCTATTCAAAAATTTGTTATCAATCAAAGTAAGGAGTCAAACTGTACTTCTCATCTAGTCTATTACTTTACTCTAAGTCATATGCAC
Source organism: Agave tequilana (assembly GCA_038442645.1). Lineage (NCBI taxonomy): Eukaryota > Viridiplantae > Streptophyta > Magnoliopsida > Asparagales > Asparagaceae > Agave > Agave tequilana. The sequence continues at coordinate 17,737 of JAVJIF010019826.1, read as the reverse complement.
TCGTGATTGTGAAAATTTTGACTAAGGGTTCATTAACTCTAACTCTTATGCCTTATTTATTTATATATATATATTTTTTTTTGGTGGTATTATTCCTTAGTTTAGGCTTTCTAATCTGCCCATGTAACGAGCCTTTAATCGATGACTCCCAAACCAGACAGTCTTAGGGCACCGGGTGAGAAAACACCCCTAGGACTTAAGGACTCGAGCAGACAAGGCCACAAAACTAAGGATTTTATTATATGAACCCCTTTTAGGCGTGAATACTTATGCTTTATTAGGCACAAATACCCAGCTTAATCAGAGCATTTTTATATTTTCTTTTCAAACTTATCTAATCATCTTTCGCATAAATACTAAGGCTTTCTTAGGCCAAAGCACCTAGCTAATCAATAATTAGATTTGTTTATCTTTTTCTTTTCTTTTTTTATAAGGCATAAGAATCTTTATTTTGAACCCTAAGTGTGTAAGTGTATGAAGTGTGCATATTTCATCAAGGTAAAGATCAAGACTAAATTACTTTAACAAATTATCTTCCTAACCCTAAAAATTAAACAAATATCTTATTTTGACCAAGTATAAGAAATCCTAATTTAGATTTTCCTATTCCTTAAAATTAACTTAATTTCTTACAAAAAATATGTCAAAATATTGTTTCTATTTTCAAAAAGTTTTTTAAAGAAAAGAAAATGTTAATTTTTTTTTTTATAAAAAGAAAAGTTATGTTAGACCCTCCCCCACACCTATCTCATGCATTGTCCTCAATGTATGAATTAATGCATAGATGCATGAAAAAAGAAGAAAGGGAAGGAGAATGTTACCTTAAGGTGGTGGTTCCGGTGGTGGTCTGATTGGTCCACGAAACGCGGCCCAATCAATTTTTCTTGGGTCTCGAAGGAACCCACCAGAAGTTTCTATAATATAACCCACTAAAAATATGTGTCCATTAAGGATTTTTATTAAGTATTTAACCCCATCTAATTTCCAAATTCCATAACTAATTTTGGAGTCAAATTTGTCAACCACCTCGTCCCAGAAAGGAGTATAAAATGATAGAATGATTGACTTGGACTCAGGAAGGACAGGAACTAATACCGACTCAGGAAAGTGACTTAAATCAAGTAAAGGTTCAAGAGTCGAAATAGGTTCAGAAATTGGGTCCAAGTCAAGAAGTTGAAACTCAAGTCCACATGTGTTTTCCAACAATGGAATGTGACCTAATATGGGTGATTCCAGTTCAGGGATGATAGGTGATGGAATCAAAACTGACTCTAGAATATTATTCAAGTTTGGTAATAAAACAGGAGTCAATATTGATTCAGAAAGTTGAATTGGATCACAGATTTGAGAATCTAGGTCACATATCTCATTGAGTTCAATATCATAAAAATGAGAACTTGCCAATTTGTCAATAGGATCTTCAAAAGTGTATAATTGGTCAAGTTCAATATGATCCTCAAAGATGGGTGATTCAATTTTATTATGAATTGGTACAGGATCCAATGTTGACTCCGGGAAAAGATTGAAGTCAGGTGAAGATACCAGAGTCATTATTGAATCAGGAAGAAGAATTGAATAACTAATTTGGGGTTCAGGATCATAATCATTTTCAAGTTCTATTTCAGGAAAGGAGTAACTTGCCAAACTGTCAATATCTTTTTCAAAATTTGGAGTTTGGGCAAGTTCAAATGGTTGTTCTGAAATAGAATCTTGATTTCCAAAACAACCTGACTCTTCGGCTCTAACAGAATGGGTAGTGACATCAGAACTGGTCCAACGGTGAGAACGTAGAGATTCGACCATCATATCTATGTCACTATTACGAGCGTTTTGAGCCTGAGTCATGGCTTCAAGCATCTCTTCATAGGTGATATGTTCATTGTTTTGATGAAAAGATGAAGAATTGTCTTGGAAGTGGTAGTGAAATTGTGAGTCCATCAGATTTTGGGATTTGTGTTTGGACTCACGCATACTCATTTCCAAAATTGATGGTTTCCTATTTTGGATGGGTGGAACTGAGTATGAATCTTGAAAATATTGTGGACTAGGTGGAGAAGGAGGACAAGGTGGTTGAAAATTATGCTCGGGGGAGGTGAATCCCCACTGACTCGGTGAAGAGTTGAAATCATTATGGAAATTATAGTTATTAGATTGGGGGTATGGGTTATATTGATTCGGATAAGACCAATCCGGCACACTAGGTTGGTCAAAGTTATGATATGCCGGGTTGGTAATATCCGAAAATGAAGTCGGTGTGTAATATGGATTATTATTGTAGTTGAAAAAATATTATTATAGTCCATATCACACAATAGAATACAAACAAAAAACAAACAAATAAGCAAACAAATAAAAGAAAAAAATTCTAACTAGGTTAGGGTAGACCTATGACCTAGACGACTCCTAACTGATTAGACTGTCCACGGGAGGTCTAATGTAGACTTTGACCACAAGCTAATCAGCCAGGTCAGGGCAAGGTTGGTGGGAGGTTTTCCATCAAAGACGTTCCTTAATTAAATAACCACCAACCTTCGGGCTTTCGGCCCTCAATCCCTTTCCTAGTCACTGATTTTGCAGGAGTCAGATTCCAACATTTTTCCCCTTAGGATAATCTCCTAATTGAGTCCGAGATGTCCCTAGGGCCAACGTCTACTCAATTTTAGTTAGGCTTGTGTTAGTGAGTGCTTGGAATGTGATTTTTAGGCTAAGGAAGGGTGATTAAATCCCCACCTTATCTTGTTATGGGTTAGTGCCCTTAAAATAATTTTGTGCAAGTGTACAAGATATGTAAATAGGAATCACTCAAAGCAATGAAAATCAACCAAGAGATGAATCCTATTCTACATGCAATGCGAACGTACCTTGCTCTAGCACTCTTCAACAGTAAAAATAAATAAATTGAAAAAATGCGTGCCTAAAATGCAAACGTCTAATCAATTTTTAACTTTTGCAACAAACGTTTTACTGTTGATTATTAGCAGGCTTATGTGATGGCATATAGGAAATAAAGAATTGCAGCAAACTAGAATTTTTGTAAACTAAGCAGCCCTGCAAAAAGCTGTTAGTAGTCAACTCTTCATTGCCGCGGTTCCGCGGCTTTTGCCGTGGAAACGCGGCAATTCAGAGGGCCCTTGGTCTCTGCTTTCTAGAGCAGAGGCCCAAGGCCACTTGTATGTCACTGCAATATTAATTTCCTGCTTTGATTGCCCTGTAACCTGCAACAGAGAAGAAAATTCGTTTAGTTCTAAAAAAATTTCAAAAAAAATTCAGATTTCAATAAAAAACATGTTACCCTCCCCGGCAACGGCGCCAAAATTTGATTGAGGTACAACCTGCACACAAAATGTGGAATTTCAGAACTTATAATAAAAATGTGCAAGTACTCAATTCTTCCGCTATAGCAAGTGGTTATGCGGGTCGTGATCCACGAGGAGGGTTTTGCGATAGAAGCGTTTACAGTTTTATTGAAATCGTTATAAAAACCAAACGAGAGTTCTTCTCTGTTTTTAAGTTAAGAAAAAGAAAATTATGTTAAAGTTAGAAGAAAATGAAAGATGAAGAAGGTGGAAAAAATCAGAAAAACAATGAAAGCGACTATGTACAAATGGAGTGAGTGGAGAAGAAAGAGTTGGAAGAGGTGGTGATTTAATTTACAGAAATGAAAGAAAGGAAAGAAAAGGAAGGAATACTTACCTAGTTTAATTGATGACTTACCTGGAAACCTTTTGCAAGTTCTACCTTTTTGCTTCGGAGGCATTCAACGCATAGATCATAAACTCGAGCTCAGTCCCCGTGCACATTATATCGTCAAGCATACCAAGAACGAAGTGATGCGGAGCTTGGAAGAGGAGAACGTCTTCATGAACTATCGCTGGCTCTCACGTAGCTTAGTATACTCGCTTTAGAATTCACTTGTAAACTCAACAAATACAACCAAGGTAAAGTAGAAAGAGGAAGAGGAAAGCAAAACAAAATACGAACATAAAAAGAAGCTTTTACCTTTATTACTTGCAGAGACAATGGAAGAAAGGAGGAGGGTACATCGGTGTCACTCTCAACATCAGCCTCTCTCTCTTACTTACATGAATCTTCTTCTACCCTAAGTTTACATACAAGTTACATAAAAAGAAAAGAAAAACCTAAACTACAAAGAATTAAAACTAGGCTAAATCTTAATCTGCATGGTCGTCCAATTTCAGCACAGAGAATGCCCTTTTATAGGTCAAAAACACAACAACCAGGATCCCGGGGAGATCGGGGGAGCAAACGCCCCCTAACTCCCCAACCAAGCCGCGGAAACGCGGCTTTGGCCGCGTTTCCGCGGCCAGGGTGTGGCCAGATGGCCACACCCTGTTGGTGGGTCATCCTGGGAGTTTCTTCTAGCTTTATCCTTTGTTGGTTTCTTCGTTTGAGCCCAGGATTCTGATGAAATGACCTTAGATTCTTGGCTTTAACCGATCGATTCTGAGAGGATTCTTCTCAACCGGTTTCAACCTCTTGATTTTGCCCTGATTTAGTGTGTGCGCATTAATTCTGATTTAATTCAGAATTCTGGTGGGCTTTTGGGCTCATTTCTCTTCATCTCCTTAAAGATTGGGCCTGCAAATAAATTAAACAATTAATTAGGACAATGCAGGCTTTTATTCTAAAATAAGTATGGAAATATGATACTAAATATGCAATATTAGCGACCAATCAGCCGCACTGCAGCACCAAGGCGCGAGGGTCCGAACCCGCGTCTCAGCAGCTCAAAGGCGCGAGGGTCCGGACCCGCGTCTCAGCAGCTCAAAGGCGCGAGGGTCCAAACCCGCGTCTCAGCATCAAGGCGAGAGGGTCCGAACCCGCGTCTCAGCATCAAGGCGCGAGGGTCCGAACCCGCATCTCAGGCGCGAGGGTCCGAACCCGCGTCTCAGCATCAAGGCGCGAGGATCCAAACCCGCGTCTCAGCATCAAGGCGCGAGGGTTGAAACCCGCGCCTCGGTTATAACTGCCCTGGTTATGGGGCCGGTCACCGCCCACATAACGGGAAAGTTAACCCCTCATTGTGGAGTGTTTTTAAGGGGGCACGTTCACCCCTGAAACCTCTATAAATAGCCCCGCCGCTATGAGGGGAAACACACACACAGACGGAGGAGAGAGAGAGAGAGAAGGAAAGAGAGTCCAGCTCTTTAGCTAACTTGCTGCGTACAAGTTCGCCTTTGCCTACAATCTCTTTGAGAGTTCCGGTCGACAGAGTTGTGTTACTCCGTCAACCATCCGAAGAGAAGATCGCCGGAAGGTCTCGACGTTCACCCGGTCAACGGAGAACAAGATTCACTTTCCATCTCCACTTGAAGAACCCAGCACTAAACAAAGGGAGGATTCAAGACTCAACATCCTCCCTTCCTTGTAACTGGAATACTAGTCCGTTGTAATCTTTCAATTGATTCAAGGAAACCTTACTTCGAGCTCGTATCTTTCCCACGCGTACAAAGTCAAGTAAAGGTTCAGGAGTCGAAATAGGTTCAGGAATTGGGTCCAAGTCAAGAAGTTGAAACTCAAGTCCACATTCATTTTCCAACAATTGAATGTGACTTAATATTGGTGATTCAAGTTCAGGAATGATAGGTGTGGGAATCAAAACTGACTCTAAAATATTACCTAAGTCAGGCAACAAAATAGGAGTCAATATTGATTCGGGAATTTGAACTTGATCACAGATTTTAGAATCTAGGTCACATTTCTCATTGAGTTCAATTTCATAGAAATGAGAACTTGCCAATTTATCAATGGGATTTCCAAAATTATAAAATTGGTCAAGTTCAACATGATGATCATCAAAGATAGGCGATTCAATTTCATTATGAATTGGCACAGGATTCAATGTTGACTCGGGAAAAAGATTGAAATCAGGTGAAGACACCGGAGTCATAATTGAATCAGGAAGTAGAATTGAATCACTAAGTTGGGGTTCATGATCATAATCATTTTCAAGTTCGATTTCAGGCAAGGGATAACTTGCCAAACTATCAATATCATTTGGAGTTTGGGCAAGTTCAAATGATTGTTCTGAAATGGAACCTTGATTTCCAAAACAACCTGACTCTTCGGCTCTAACAGAATGGTTAGTGACATCAGAACTGGTCAAACGGTGGGAACGTAAAGATTGGACCATCATATCTATGTCACGATTACGAGCGTTTTGAGCCTGAGTCATAGCTTCAAGCATCTTTTCATAGTTGATAGGTTCATTGTTTTGATGAAAAGATGAAGTATTGTCTTGGAATTGGTGGTGAAATTGTGAGTCCATCAGACTTTTGGGATTTGTGTTTGGACTCACGCATACTCATTTCCAAAATTGATAGTTTTCTATTTTGGACTGGTGGAACTGAGTATGAATCTTGGAAATATTGTGGACAAGGTGGAGAAGGAGGACAAGTTGGTTGAAAATTGGACTCGGGGGAGGTGAAGCCCCACTGACTCTGTGAAGAGTTGAAATCATTCTGGAAATTATAGTTATTAGATTGGGGGCATGGGTTATATTGATTCGGATAAGACCAATCCGGCACACTAGGTTGGTTAAAGTTATGATATGCCAGGTTGGTAATATCCGAAAATGAAGTCGGTGTGTAATATGGATTATTATTGAAGTTGAAAAAATTATTATTATAAGCCATATCACAGAATAGAATACAAACAAAAAGAAAGAAAAAAAACAAACAAATAAGCAAACAAATAAAAGGAAAAAATTCTAAACTAAGTTAGGGTAGACCTATGACCTAGACGACTCCTAACTGATTAGACTATCCACGGGAGGTCTAATGCAGACTTTGACCACAAGCTAATCAGCCAGGTCAGGGCAAGGTTGGTGGGGAGGTTCCGTCAAAGACGTTCCTTAATTAAATAACCACCAACCTTCGGGCTTTCGGCCCTTAATCCCTTTCCTAGACACTGATTTGGCAGGAGTCAAATTCTAACACCTTTTTCCCTTAGGATAATCTCCTAATTGAGTCCGAGATGTCTCTAGGGCCAACGTCTACTAATTTTTAGTTAGGCTTGGGTTAGTGAGTGCTTGGAATCTGATTTTTGGGTCAAGAAAGGGTGATTAAATCCCCACCTTATCTTGTTATGGGTTAGTGCCCTTAAGATAAGTTTGTGCAAGTGTACAAGATATGTAAATAAGATTCACTCAAAGCAATGAAAATCAACCAAGAGATGAGTCCTATTCTACATGCAAAGCGAACGTACCTTGCTCCAGCACTCTTCAACAGTAAAAATAAATGAATTGAAAAGACACGTGCCTAAAATGCAAACGTCTAATCAATTTTTTTATCTTTTTCAACAAGTATTTTACTGTTGGTTTATTAGCAGGCTTATGGTGATGGCATATAAGAAAAAACAAATTGCAGAAAACTAGAATTTTGCAAGTCAAGCAGCCCTGCAAAAAACAACGTTAGTAGTCAACTCCTTTTTGCCGCGGATCCGTGGCTTTGGCCGCGAAAACGCGACAAAGTAGAGGGCACTTGGTCTCTGCTTTCTACAGCAGAGGCCCCAAGACCACTTATATGTTACCTGCAATTTATTTTCCCTTTGCTTGCCCTATAACCTGCAACAGAGAAGAAAATTCGTTTTAGTTCTAAAAAATTTTCAATAAAAAAAGATTTCAATAAAAACGTTACCCTCCCCGGCAACGGCGCCAAAAATTGATTGATGCAAAACCTGCACATAAAATACGGAATTTCAGAACTTTTAATAAAAATGTGCAAGTGCTCAATTCTTACCGCTATAGCAAGTGGCTATGCGGGTCGTGATCCACAAGGAGGGTTTGCGATGGAAGCGTTCAAGGTTCTTTATTGAAATCTTTATGAAGATAAAACGATAGTTCTTCTTTGTTTTAAGTTAAGAAAATAAGAAAAGAGTTATGTTAAAGTTAGAAAGAAAACGGTAGAATGAGAAGGTGGAGAAGAATGGAGAATGACTATTTACAAAGAAATGGAAAGAAAGATTTGGAAGATATGGTGAAAGAAATCGTGTTGGCGATCTAAACTAAGAAATAAAAGAAAATAAAGAAAGATAAAGAAGTACTAACCTATTTTGGTTGATGACTTACCTGGAACCCTTGCATGTTCTACCTTGCTTTGAAGGGTGTTCAACGCATAGGTCATAGGATCGAGCTCAGTCCTAGTTCGCATTATATCATCAAGCCTAGCAAGAATGAAGTGATACGGATCTTGAGGAGGAGAACGTCTTCATGAACTATCGTTGGCACTCACATAACATCGTTATACTTATGCTTCTGGATTCACTTGCATTCTCATCAAAAACCAATAGAGGTAAAGTAGAAAGAGGAAAAGAAAAAGAAAACAAAAGTAAAGAGACGAACATAAAACAAATATTTACCTTTATTGCTTGCAGAAACAATGGAAGGGAAGAAAGGAGGAGGGTACATCGGTGTCACTCTCAACATAAGCCTCTCTCTCTTACTTACATGAATCTCCATCTAACCTAAGCTTACATACCAATTACAATTACATAAAAAGAAAAGAAAAACCTAAACTACAAAGAGTAAAAATTAGGCTAAATCCTATCTTTGCATGATCGTCCCATTTCAGTGCAATTACTGGCTTTTTATAGGCATAACCCACACGAGGAGGATCCCGGGGAGATCGGGGGAGCAAACGCTCCCCCTAACTCCCCAACCAAGCCCGAAAAACGCGGCTTTGGACGCGTTCCGCGGCCAGGGTGTGGCCAGGTGGCCACACCCTGTTGGTGGGTCGCCCTGGTATTCCCTTCTACTTTTATCTTCAGTTGGTTTCTTCGTTTAAGTCTAGTATGTGACGAAATGGCCTTGGATTCTTGGCTTTAACCGATCGATTCTTAGAGGATTCTTCTCAACCGGTTTTCAACCTCTTGATTTTGCCCTGATTCAGTGAGTGCAAATTAATTCTGATTTAATTCAGAATTTAATTCAGAATTTGGTGGGCTTTTGGGCTCATTTCTCTTCATCTCCTTAAGGAATGGGCCTGCAAATAAATTAAACATTTAATTAGGACAATGCAGCTTTTATTCTATAATAAGTATGGAATATGATATTAAATATGCAACATTAGCGACCAATCAACGCCCTAGCCTGCGAAGGACCCCAGTGTGACTGATGTTCTCAATCTGATTCTCGAGAGTATCCAGGCAAACTCAAAGGAACTACCCCCGGAAAGGACCAAGTCAATACAGGACCTCATGGAAGCAAAAAAAGTTGTCGCACCATTTGACGTGCTAGCTCTTCCATGATGTCATTAACTGGAGATAACCCTGCTGATGTACTCCCGGACCCCCTTTCCATGACAGGACGAGAGACGAGAACTAGTTCAACTTGTGCAGGGGTGAGGCCGACAACAGGCTCGTCAGACACTGAGGTCGTCGCCAATACCTCCGGGACAGTTATTGTTGTAGCAGCTTTCACAGTAACAGAAGCAACAGCAAACTCCACGGCACTGGGTTCCCCGGCGAAGTTTGAACTGTGCTATCTTCTGCGTCAATGCTGGGCGCAGGATCCTCTACTTGAGCTACCCCAGTGCTCTGTGCAACCGAAACATTAAATGTCGGTGATAATGATAAAAGGAGAGTATCCAACATGTCAGTATTCTCTTACCAAGTTGAGGATCTAAAGATGGCAAATCCCTGGATAAGCCACTTTGGGGTGAGGTCTCCCCGACCTCGGCGGTTGCACCATCATGAAGCATCCTGGTATCAGGAGCTTCAAGGCCCTCCTGCTGGGCCAACTCCTGAATCATTTCCTCAATATGAGAAGAAGTTATTGTGGCTTCACTACCCGCAGCCAGCCCTATAGAAGAAAGTCAAGAGGAAATGTTAGAACTCATTTCTAACTTGATGGGGAATCAATTCAAGAGAACAAAGAAATACCTTCAGTAGCGGTGATCCTTGCTATCGTTAAACGTCACAGGGTCGTATCCCTGTATCTCTTCCTCCAAGATATGCGAGAATTTGCTCGTCTCAAGAAGAGCGGGTTCGTCGTCAAAATCGACTTCTTCGCCAGAATAATATCCATGTTCTTCGGACGATGAAGATGACAGTTCAACACAAGAGGTCTCAGCGATCGAGACCTTACCACTGAGTATCCCAGTAGTAGATCTGGGATCGATAACCGCGAGGTGGGCATCAATACACGGGAGACCCAGGTGTTGCACCTCCACCCTTCTCTCATGAACTGAAGAAGGTCCAGGCTGAGTTGAGATTCCCAGAATCTCAACGCCATCCCTCCCCACCAAGTCAACTTCAGGTCGCTCACCTCCTTAGCCGCAATGGGTCATCCGTGAGCTCTCCCTCCTCCAGGATCACGGGACCCCTGCTGCGCAAACCGCGGGAGCGAAGGAACGGGGACTTCTTCCTCCTTTCTTCTTTTCCTCCCCCTGCTCCTCAACACCAGGAGAAACTACCTTGGGCATCGAAGCTTCAACCTCCGATTCCCTCTTAGCCTTCTTCGGGATAGGCTCACCCTTAGAAGCAGAGCCACGAAAACGTTTGGCCACAAGCCTGTTGACTCTTTTTAGCAGGTTGCCCCTTAGATGCTACTGTCCTTGGCTCCATCCTTGCTTCCCCTCCTGTTTCCTCTTGGCCGCCCAATACTCGTCCATACCTCGCACACATTTGTTAGACTCCAACTTGGTTTCATAAGATGCCTTGATGCTCTTAATGCAAGAGGTATTTATCCCAAAATCAGGCATCCTACTAGCCAGGGGAGTACCATGCACAGAAACTGAGGCTGGTATGACAATTGGGCGTCTTGGCTTGAGGCTGCTGAAAATAGCTTTTGTCCCTCCACCTATACTGTAGTACCACGCCCGGGCACCTTCAAAATAAATTCCCGCTGAAGCAGACGCCGGCGTTAGGGTTGCCGACATATAATTGATCATAGCCGAACTGCCAGCAAAATCACTGGGCATGTAAGGCTCGGTTGTACATGAATTCCTTGCTGGAAGATCAGATATTAGTCGTCGAATATTGATGAGCCTCCAGAAGACTCCCGATGGCAGCCTAGTGAAATCATCTGGTCCCGTAAGGTCGACAAACTTATCCCCGTAGAACGCACCAGCAATCTCAGGGCAGGGAAGCAACGGTCGAGCTGATAGTTCAAAATGTTCAAAATGGATTTCCGAACAAAGAACATATAGTAGTGAGTCCAGCTCGAATTCTTCAGCTTCTACACGAAGGGAACAAAACCTTCGGAAAGAGGCACCGCCGTCATCAATGAAGGACAGTGCATAACGTACCAGGCCATCAGGTACGTATATGAAAGCTCGATCCTGGGGTTAGGGGTTAGGGTCTTCACTCTTGGCCTTCCCTCCGAATCGACCACTAGCCTACCCTCATAATCTACAATGGCCTCCACTTGGCACAGGCTTTTAACCAGAGCCCGTAATTCACTTTGAATTCCGGCCACCATCGTGGATGGAGAGCGATAGACTTCCCGTAGGCAAGTAAGACCGCCGGGTACACACTTCGGTAACGATTACTTCATGCGGCAGCGTTGGTACCACACAACGCTTCAACCACACAGCATAAGAAAGCCCACCAATAGAGCCCGGTCAGAAATGGGAACTCAAGCTTGGTGATGAAAACTTTCAAAAAACGTATCAGATCTGAAAGTGTTCTCGTTCGACTCAGTGGTGTAGGAGCTTGTAGAGGCATTGATCCTCTCAGTAATTCCTCGTCAGTGCAGGGGGCCAGACTAGTCATTGGGCTATCTTTCTCATTTATGTCGTTAAACAGATAGCTCGCCCAGGACATCTGCTTGACACCCCTGTTCCTCCAGGAGGATATCTGCCCGCAGATGTGGAAGTGGCACAACACTTCCTAGTTGTTGGCCCAAGAGGTTACACTCTCCATTTGTTTAGAGTTTTGATGATAACAAAACACTTAAGAGCTATATGGTCCTAATAAGTTTGTTCAAGATGAGTTTCAGGTTAGTACTATTTTGAAGGCCATTGTTTAGCTTTTGCAAGATCTTCTAGGTTCATGGAGCAAATAAGGCAAAAGGCACAAGAAGGAATGATCATAGAAGAGAAGGCTCTTGCATGGCATTGCATGGCTCAAGAGACTTCATTAGATTTGTTTTTAGTTTTATAGTTTTTTCAAAGAATAGTGGATAGGTTGAAGTTGAAGCTCAAATACACACACATAATTCAATACGTTTGGTTTTTGATTTAATCGGTTTTGGATTTCAAGTACATATATCGGGTTTTGGATTTGAACCAGTTTTAGTTCTGTGCTGATCTGCTTGACACCCTTTTATAGTTGTTATCATAATATTTTATTCTTATATTCAAATAACATGATTTAACTTGCATTTCAAAGATAACTTTCAGATCTAAATTTCTTATTCAATAATCATTTCAAAGACTACGAGGTTGGCGGCGAACAAAGGGCTAGTGGCCGCTAGGCCAAGGGGAGAAGTAAGATGGAGGTGGAAGTGTATTTGGTGGTGGTAGTGATGTTGGTGTTTGGTGGTGGTGACATTTTTTGTTGTGGATGGAGGAAGTGGTGGAGATAGGGTGATGGTGGTGGTGGATTAACTGGTGAGGTGGTGATGAAGTATGTGGTGGTGGAGGAGATGATGGGATGGGTAGTGTGATGGAAATGAGTAAATTGGAAGAAAGAGGTGGGGAAATTGAAGGAGGAGAGAGTGGAGGGAAGAAGTGAAGAGAGTGGTCGGAGGAGTTGAGATGGCCATGGGTGGTGGCTCTGGCCAGCGTGGAGGTGAGTCGGCAGCCAGGTGTCAGGGTGAAGTGTGGAAGTCAGTCGATGAGAGAAAAGAGAGGAATCGTTATAGAGAGAGTTAATTAAAGGGATTAATTAGAGAGAGTTAGAGAGAGGAACTTAAAGTTAGTGAGAGGTTGACATACACTGAGAGAGAGAGAGAGAGAGGTAGACAAATAGAGAGGGGGAGACGCGATGGTAAATGTAGATGGCTTGGGAAGAAGGAAAGAAGAGGATTGGAGGAGAAGAAAAGAAAGAAATAAAAGAATTTAATTTAATATTATTTAATTCGGTAAAATTTGATTAGTTCAGAACGGTTCTCAAAAATTCTATAAAATAGAAAATATTGTCCGAAGGAATAATGTGAAATCAAAATCAAGAAATTCAGTTTGGTTTACAAATTAAAAATTCTGGAATCGATTGGTGATATCGCTCGACATCGAATGGCTAGATTTTTAACTAATTCAGAAAAATCTCAAAAATACAATAAAATAGAAAACATGATCTTGAAGAATAATTTGAAAGTAGATTCTAAAAATTTAACTCCGGTTGTAAATTAAAAAATCATGGAGTTGACTGTCGGTATCGGTCGACACCGAACTAGGAGATTTTCCAAATAATCCAAAAAATTTCAGAAAAATTTTTAGGAAAAATTCAAAATATTGGAAAATAATATTGAAAGTTAAAACTGATTCAGTCTGACTACCAGAGAGGTCAAATTAACTGTGTACACTGTATCGAGTACTGATACTGTAAACACGTATATCTAGGGTCGGGAGTTACATTTAAATTCACATAATAGAATAATTAAAATTTTAATTTATTGTTAAATAATCGGGTGACTAGCGTGGAGGACACGCATGGCAACTACTTTTCTTTTTGTCTTTTCATCAATTCTTTTTGGAATATTTTGCTGCAATCACTCATTTTGCTTCATAATTAGAAAAAACTCAGCGTCATAATTTGATTCGTTACAGCCTCCCCCACGTTCGTCAAAATTGATTCCTCCCAACTACTACCTGTTCATCTATTTTTATTTCTATTTTATCATTTTCCATTTCACCTGACGTTGCTCACCCCTCAACTTTGACCCCGACGCAGAAGAGTATTCGTGGGTTTGACCTGCGTCATCAAGTCGCCATAAGGGCTACAAGGGGCAGGAAGCCCCTCCCAGGTCGGGGGCAGAGCCCTTGGAATTTTTTTTTTGAGATTGATCTTTTTGCAGATCTCATTTTGTTCGTGCTCGCGAGAAGTTTTTTGAGGACTGACTGAGAAATAGGGCATTTGAAAATATACCTAGAAGGGGGGGATGAATGGTGTATTAGCTAACCTAAGACCAATGATGCGGACTTAAAACTTAATTGCAACACATTATGTGTAACCAAAGAGTGTAGCCGAATTTCCCATGAAGGGCTCTGAACTATCTCCTCTAGATTCCTTTAAATAAGAGTTGAGGTGCTATATGAAGCTCTCTTGGTTCAACACAAGTATGAGCACACAAACAAATCAAATCAAGTATATATGAGACATGAACAATATAAAGCAATACAAGATATAAGATAGATAGAGTTAAGAGTAAGTGGATCAAACGCAAAAACCAAGATATGTTTCGAGATTCGAGTCACTGCTCTACGTCCCCGCCTTCACACAGAAGGATTTCCACTACGTCCACACAGGACCTCCCACACAGGGAACCTCCACCGAGGAATTTGCAATTACAAAGTTAGTAGTACACAACTCCTCTCTCTAACCCAACCACCTCTACACAAAAGGCAAGGCACAAAGCCAGGGATAAAGGCACAAAGCCAAACTCTACCATAACCACCTCTACACAAGAAGGATAGCCACAAACCAAAACACAACCACCTTTACACTTAAGGGATATGCACAAAACCAAGGCAAAAGAAAGATTACAACTTGGTGATCCCAATAGACCACAAACAACTCTTGGTGATCACAATAGACCACAAACAGTATTTCCCATAAAAACAGGATCCTATAGATAGGATAGAGATGATAGCTCAAGTGTGAAAAAACAAGGTGTTTAGAAATCAAAACTATAAAAAAAATACTTGGGAAAAATACTAGAATGAAATAGACATGAAGATCAAAAATCAATTCCCAAATACTCTATTTTCTATGATTTTTCCAACCCTTGAAAACAAATTAAAGGTAAATCTTTTCAGCACAAAAACTCTTCAAAAACTTGCTGCAATAACACTTGTAAAGATGAGAAAATAGCTCTCTAAATTCTTGTTAAAAACAGCCCAAGAGATGGCTTATTTATAGCCTCTCAAAGAAACTAGTCGTTGCAGCCAGGAATGGCAGAATTTCCCTTCCGGTGGACGGCCGGTCGACCGGCCCAACGATCATATTTCTGACCGTTGTGCCTCCAGTCGACCGCCCGGTCGACCGGGAACAGCCTATTGGCGACCGCCCGGTCGACCGGCAGTACCCAAGAGTGGGGTACTTTCAGTCGGTCGACGCGCGATTGACCAACCTACTTGGCTGGTCCTTGTGCACGTTTCGTTCAGATCAGTCGACCACCAGCAGTTCTGGCTGGAATTTCAGAACATAAAATTTAGGCATTTTAACTCCAATAAAATCCCATAAAATCCTATAAATTTTACAAAAATAAGTTCTTGTAAGATATTTGAATAACAAATATGTGTGACCAAAAATCAACACATATTACAAACTATCTGAACTATTTTTGTGATATAAAATATTTGGCCTTAAACAAAAACCGTATTTTCCGAAAACCAAAATTTGAAATGGAAATCCAAACTTGTATAAATACAAAAACAAGATATTTAAACTCTTTTGAAGTATATTGTGTATAGATAGAATCCAATAAACATTAGTGTGTTGTGTGTGTGTGTGTGTGTGTGTGTGTATTTATGTTTTGACATGAAATTCAAAAATAAGTTTTATTAATTACAAAACTCTAAACAATGAATAGGATTATCAAAATAAGTTTTTCTAATTATATGAAGCATATATGTATATAGATGAAATCTAATATACATTTAAACTATGTAAACTTGTTTTGATTCTATCTATTCATGAAAATCATATATATGTGAATTCGAAATCTAAAACCGGTTAAACCGAAAACCAAACATATTGAACTTATGTGTGTATATGAACTTGAGCATATCAACACTAGTCTATCTTTATACAAAATTTAAACAAAATACAAACCGAAGTCTTCTTGTAAAACTCTTCTCTAAGCCGACTCGATCCAAACACGATCGAACAAGCTTGACTCCATATGAGTGCTATATGCGATCTTTACGTGCGAGCTCTTGAATTTACATGAGTTAGCTCTCAAAACTCCTTTGTTGAAACTAAACATCTACGAATATCTTGATCAATAACTGAAACTATATAAATATATGATCATTAGTAAACTAACATCCATAAGTTAGTCATCATCAAAACTAAGGTGAAAGGCCTCTGGGCTAACAACATTTTGTGATGACTGTGATCATGATTGCAGTCCTCATAAAAGCTAAAAAAATAAGCCATTTTGTGAAACACAGTCCTCTTTTGTCACAGTCCACATAAAGACTCAAATATAGGACATTTTTGTGAATATTACAATTATGATCGCAGTCCTAATAAAGAGGATTAGGATCATGGTCACAATTATATAAAGACTCTAAAACATGATATTTTTGTTGGGACCACGATCATTGTCGCAGTCCTCAAATAATGCATTTTATGAGGACTACGATCATGATCGCAATCTTCAGAAATAGGGCTGTGATCATTTTGTGAGGACAGCGATTGTAATCGCAGTCCTCAGAAACAAGGCATTTTTGTGAGGACTGCGATCATAGTCGCAGTTCTCTATACTGTGAGCATTTTGTGAGGGTCGCAGTCTTCAGAAATAGGGCATTTTCGAAATGGTTCATTGTTTTGAAGCAATTACTTAGGGGTAGTTTCGTCTTTCGCCGTTGATGAGCGCTTCAGCGCTTGACACGTGGGCGCACATTCTTTCTTTAAAAAAAAGAGGTAGCTAAAGCGAACAAAATTATGAAGCTGAGTTTTTTTCTGATTATGATTTGACATAGGGGGGTGTAGCGAAAAGCCCCATTCTTTTTCCTTTTTATGTACTTATTTAGATAAACAGTGAAGAAAAACTCGAGTTGTTTTGTTAAAGCTTAATGAAATACCTCTTACAACTAAAGATACACTAATACAAATAACATAGCCCGGTGTTTCGATGAGAAGAGCCACAAGGAATTTTCATCCTTGGAGCAGGGACAGAGAAGAAGCGAACCATCGTCGTCTTCTGATTGTTATGATACAAAGACTCAAACTTATTTCAAGAATATAACAACTATTAGTATTATGAGAGACAGAAACAGAAAAGAGAGAGTCTCTTGATCTACTTTGTAAAAACACCCAGCATAGAATCAGTCCACTCCCAAGTGGACCCCACAGGCTCGGGAATGGGTGAGAGTCTGGGTTCAAGGAGTCAGGTGTAATTGCTTGAACTGAACTCCCCAGCTCAAACAGAGCAAGTCTGAGCTCTCTCTCTCTCTCTGTCTCTCCCCCTGACTTCACTGCACCAGAAATATTGAATGAATTAGTTATCTCGGGCTTGTTCCCCACGGGGATCCCCCGCTAAATTTGACCGATGGACGGCTCTGATTCATTCGACCATCTTTCTTTAATGTTTCCCTTTTTTCTTGGCCGTTGGGAGCGGCAAAATATATATCCGTTGGTGTGGGCCCCACGTGCTTTTGGTGTTTTTATATTTCTGCAGCGGCCGTAGTCAGGCAGCAAGGATTCGGTTGGGGATTCAGATTTTGTGCCTTACGGTGAATGCCTGAAAATGTGAACTCTGTTACTTACAAGCTAAAGGTTCCTGAACTCGGGGAAAATCAACTACAGTTATGAACAGTTAGAGTCTCTTTAAAAATAAAATAAAATAAAAAATTTAATATGAAATTTATTTATAACTAATAAATTT
>JAVJIF010019825.1:0-90978 GCA_038442645.1 Agave tequilana | reverse complement strand
GGCGGTTCACGTTGTTCAAATCGCTTCACCTACTGGAGATCAAGTTGCTTGGTCCATGGCTTAGTGTCAAATATTTCAATAACCTCATCCTGCTCCAGTTGACTGATTAAAGTCATTTGACAAAGAGGTTTTTGAAGACCACCCCCGCACTGACATCTACTTCCTACTCAGATGAACTGGAGGAATGCGATGGGAGAGATTCGTCTCTTTCAGACAGAGATCGAGTGGGTGGTGTAATATATCCAAACCCCCTGCGTGTTTTATCGTAATAATCTGCTGGCTTCCCTTTCGGTACAAAGTTCATAGAAGATCACATCATCTCTTTCTGAAATTCAAGCCATTCTTACATTGTGGATCATACCCAATTCTTCTTATCATATGATGCGCTGATCGTGCATAATGGAAAATTGCGGGGGCTCTGAATCTAAACCCGAGTCTGTAACTGCAGAAATTCGGGGTTGAACCCTAACGAATACTATCGGTAATTAATTTTTCTTGGATGGAGGGACCACGAGGACAGATCCTTCACCATTCTCTCTACAGGTGTACTTGTCATGCTTAACATGGACAAGGGCATGTGTAGGGAGGTATCATCTGCAAATTTAAACAAGTCAACACTCACAGGGTAATCAAAAGTGATACTTTTATTAATCACCCATTCACCATCATCCTCAGTGGGATTGTTACATTCAGGATCATTTAATATGCTACAATTGGTATGAAATCAAAAGTGGCTGGTGTGTTTTTCTTCTGGCTCTGAATCCGTTTCATTACCGCTATCGACATCTTTAGGCAACCATGTTTTGCTACCTTTATTAGCTTCCTGGTAGAGGAGAGCGTCAGTAAAGTAGTTTTCTACCCCTTTGAATGGTTGTTTTTCAGCAAACACCATTCGCAACCGTTATATCATCATCCACGTACTTGAAGCACTGATGTAGAGTAGAACGAACGATCCAATTAGCGTGAATTCAAGGTCCCCAAGCAGTAGATTGTACAACGTGTCAGCATCGATGACATAACACCGTCACTTCTGATTTTAGATCCCCAATTTGACAGGAAGCCGAATCTTTCCCAATGGATGACTACTTCCAGCATTGAAACCATATATCGTAGTAGTCGTTGTTGACAGTTTATTCAGCAGTATCCTAAGAAAGTAGATGAGCCTTTTAGGGATGATGCTGAGTGCAGACCCTGAATCAATCTGTACCTCTCAATACATGTCGAGCCTATATATCTAATGTAATACAAGTCACCATCATGAACTGTCTACCTCCATCTTTTGATAATGCACATTGGCGTTCTTACTTATGCAAACTATTCTTAATCCATTATGTGCAGCTTCAGAGGCTTGCTTTAGTTCTTTCTTTTGCCTTATACACTAGTAGATCTGATGCACAACCTACTTCTCACAACAAATTATGCAACATAAAATCTTTAAAAAATTTTAAATTTGGCTCGAATATCTCTCAGACAATAATGATGATGATGTGGCGAAGGCCACCTATTTGCAAGTGCCTTTGGTAACCCTTTCATCAGATCAGAGATAAAAGTGATTATCCTGCTATCATGCATGCTGGTATGAGATGATAAATACACTTTAAGAATCATACAAGAGTTTTCTGATTCACTTTTTACAACTGCAAAGGCTAATAGATAAAGTCCATCGTTAGCATCTGTCCCTCTGGCAATGAGTAACACCTGTATATTCTCTATATAAATGTGTACTATCAATACTAAGAAGTGACGACAGTAAGAAAAGCCTTCAATTGATGATCCAAAAATCCAAAATACGCGATAAAATCAAACCATGTTAATGAATAAGGATCAATTTCGTAATAAGTTATAGTGTTCGGGTGTTTTTTCTTATTGGATCAAGCTATTGAGGGAAATCTTACATGGCAATTCTCAATCTCTAAATATCCTTGAGAATGTCTTGGTTTTAGCATTCCATGCCTTACTATATGGTGTTGTGATGTAGAATTTTATGTGAATTTGTTCAATGATATTACCGGGAGTCAAATCAAGATTACTCACCACAGGCGTAATGGCATTACACACAAAGGATGTTGTTCCTTAACGATGATTGATTGAAGTATCGCATGTGGCATGCATGCTCTCACACAATTCTAGTCTTGAAGTATTCACCTGAATTTTTTGTATTGAGGCATGAAGTCTTTACGACACTCTTTTACACCACCATCATCATAGGTACCACAAACTGTTATGTAGCAGGTCTTATTTGTTTTGGTAGGTTTGAATTACATTGAATGAATGTGGATCATTTACTAATTGCTTGTGGCAAATTTTATCTTCATTTTAAATATATCACCAACTTTCAAATCATCATAAGCAAGCGGTGATATTCTCCATAACAGTTAATATCAACTCAGTCCTTCGCGAACACTCGTCAGAATATGATTTTTGAGCTCAACATACTCATTATTGGTATATGCATTGTCAACTCACTCAGTGTTATTTTCATCACCTTCTGCTGCAACCTGCATGCCATTTTCTTGCGCTACATTAATCATCCTCGTCGGAGTCATCTTCATCACTTTTATTATGCACTGATGCTAGAGGCATCATGGAAGGTTCAATATTAGATGGATTTGTACTTTCCCGCATAGCACTAGACAGGACATCATGTGATAACAGTCCAATATCTTCAACGCCATAAGAGTACCTATATTTATATAAGATTCTAAACATTAATAATAACATGTGATATTTCTACTATGTAAATTGTTAAATAAGTTACATGTTTTACCAATTTGCTCTTGGGTGCTCCGGTAGGTCCTGATTGATGTCAAGTGGAGTGAAACGTTTTGAGTCAAAATCTAAAGCTTGAAGAGATGAATAATTCATTGTGTTTATATACGATTGCATATGAGCATCATAGTCAAAATTCATATCTTTATAGGTATATTGTTATACATATTCCCTCCTTACACCAAATTGTTAGAACTGGCTAAAAATTTAAATAATATTCTCATCCAAATGACTTAGCGGAAACTAACTATACAAATGAGAAAAAACGAGTGCTTACATATTATATGTCGAAAATAAATATTTGACTCTCTTCGATGTGTGGGATATGTTGTACCCTTGACATGAAGCCTGTTGACTTATTGTCCAAATCGAGCATACAAGAAAATTCTCCATGACCTTTAGACAATTGATGGCTCACAGAATTTTTTCTCTACATATAACTATATGGTATTAACGGATGGTATAATCCAAGCATAAATCGTGTGTCTTCATCGTTTGATATTTTTTACTGTGTGGTAATGCTCTTATGCAATTGGTCACGTGCATGTTAAGTGAATTGATAATCATTTGAATTAATTTTTGAAATTGGATAGATATTCTCTACCAATTCACGCCTTGTGGTTGACTTTCTCACTAGCATTGTTTTACTATTCAATCAATATTTGTTGCTTTATCTCTTTATCTATTATTAATTTACTATTAAACCAATAAAGAAAAGGGACATTCACATTAGACATTGTACATAATTGATACAAAAAAATACTAATTGTTAGGATTACTCAGAATTTCTTCCAAATTTTCAATTGTGAATAAAAGTCTATAATTTCTCAATAGCTTCACAATTCGAATAATCTAATTAAAACAAAAGATCAAAGAAAGTAAATAGAACTGAAACTCCAAGATAAATTGTTGAGAAGTGTACAAATTGCAAAAAGTCAGAGATAGATTGTTGAGATCAGCGACCTTACAGCCAACAAGGTCGGGTTTCTGGTGCAGACTCGACTGCCGGGGAGGGTCGGGATCAGGAGCTGAGACGACGATGGGCGGGAAGATGAGGTTGGTCGGGATCGGGTATGGAGTGAGCTACCGGGGAAGATGATTAAGGGTCGGATCATGATAGGAGCAGCATTTGGTTAAGGCCATGAGAGAAAGAGAGGTTGGGATCGAATGCGGGGTAAGTTGTCAAGGAAGATGATCGGGGTCGGGGTTCGAGAGCGAGATTTAGTTATAGCCACAAGAGAGAGATAAAGACTAGTTAGGATCGGTGCGGGATGAGCTGCCGGGGAAGATGATCGGGGGTTGGGGTTGTGATTGGTGTGGGATCTGTTTGGACCATGAGAGAGAGATTGGTCGGGATCAGGTGCAGGGTGAGTTGTCGGGGGAGATGATCATGGTGGGGGTGGGGGTGGAGGTCGGAGGGAGAGAGAGTAAAAAAAACTCATTGGAAACCATATAAAAGAATCTAGACTCATTTTAGTAATTTTTAAGTCCAGATTCATCAAACCCAGACCTAAAATTGTTATAATTTTGCGTTCGGATAAGCCAAACTCGGACCAAAACACCCACACACGCGACGCCCTAACAACACGCAGGCGAGGCGAAACCGCTCAACGCCTACGGTGGCATTTCAGAGGTCGAGTTTTATAATTAATTTTTTTAGAGGTCTTTTTTTTAATTAAATTTCAAAAATGGATTTTTTAAAAAAAATTCCCAGATGAAAATGAGTGAATTAATAATAATCAGTTGGATTTTTAGCTCTGGTTCCAAAGGTTCAAAGCCTATGCTTGAAATGGGCTGGGCCCAAATTTTCAGTTAGCCTAAATCCTGTAGCTCATGTTATTGGGCCAGGCTTAGAAAGCATGGAAAACTATGGTTCAAGCAGCAGGCACGGACAGAATATGATTCCCGAGAGTTTCATCTATTTATAAAAAACTAGATGAGAAGCCTATGGGCCGCCCATGCATATTGGGCCTCTTTTAGGTCCAAGGCCTTGGTAATAACAAAGTATCAATATATTGGTTTCCCCCCCAAAAAAAAAAAAAATTTCAACATATTGGATATGGGTTGTGGATATATGTAAAGTAATTTATACATAATACATGTAAAAGTGTAGGATTATTTCAACCGAAGCTTTCTTCAAGGAATACAATGTGACCGTAATTTTATTATATATTGTCGATACAATCTGCATTTATTCTGCAGCAGCGGCTTAAAGATGAGAGATGCTTTCAAGCAAAGATTTTATTTACAAATCGATATTTTCTTCATTGTATCCATGTCATGGACGGTCTCTCAAGTCTTGACTCTTCATGAAAATTTCAGTGAGTTCAAAGGTTTGATTATATTCAATGGGTGAAAGGGTCTTCTCTGTTTGCTCCCTAACATTATATTATTATTATTATTATTATATTATTTTCAATCACTTGATGCACAATGCTTTTCAAGCTATGTGTTTTTTTCATAACTACTATAATGCATATGTTGTTGGTGACGAATGGGGTGAATCAATTGATGGTTCATCATATACTCTTTTGAAAGAGCTAGATTTCATGCACGTGCTTTACACGTATCGGTTTAGAAAAAAAAATATGGAGCATGAAAAGAATAATAGGATGATATAGATCAGATCACGGTTTCGGTTTGCACCGGCGAACCAAACCGGAACAGTGGTCCCAAAATTGAAAGCGGTTCGGGCCGCCAGTTCCACGGTTTCAAACCGGATCGGAACCGGGTCCTAACCTGTTCGGTTTCATTTTTTAAGAACTGAAACCGCTGGTTCCGGTTCTAAACTTTTTTTTCCCCCTGGCCTTGGGCCTGCCTGAGTTTTTTTTTTTTTTTTTTTTTTTGGATCCTTTGGTCTTTTGGGCAAGCATGAAATAAAGGAACCGAAACCAGCCGGCTCTGGTCGGTTCTGAAGCCCGGGGTCAGATCTAAAAAGACCTAATTTTCTTCTTCTTCTAAAATGAGGAATCACTCTTAATTTCAAGTAGGATTTACCATGATCGTCAGAATGTCCTTGGTTACAGTACTCATAAAAAAAAAATCGAGTTAAGCTCAGTCTGCTTGCCTCGAACCCATCGGAAATTTTACTTCCAAAGAGCACATCACTTCCTTAGGTCCCAAGGAACTGCAGCCGCAAAATGACCCACTCAATTACCCTAAAACTGTCGGTGGAACGCAATAATTCAAAGTCCTGGAAGAATAGAAAGTAGAATGATGTAAGCTGAGCATATATGCATATACTTAAGAGTTAGGCAAGCAAGAAGATTATGCACAAGGAATGGGGCCATCAAAGATAAATTGATGATAACAATGTTGGTACCCATCAGTTCTTTATTCTCACAGAAAATAATAGATGGATGGATAGATAAATATTAGAAAAATGAAAAATCAGCATGCATGATATCCAATCAATAGAGGACATGTCCAAATACATGATGTAGCACTGCTGTGGCTAAGCTAGAATCATATACTTTGCAAGCTGAATCCTCAGCCTGGGACCAAGAGAGAGAGTGAGAGAGAGAGAGAGAGAGCACCGACACACAAAAGACAGGCAACATCAAGGCCGAGGTGGGGGCAGTGTTTGAGCTTGACAAGTTTAATTCACATCATGCTTAGCTTCAAGCTCACCTAACAAACATGATGAGAGGCCAAGGCTTTTTCCCCCCCATAGCAAAAACAAAAACAACAATTATATGGGGCACAAGAGAGAAAATTAGCAGACTTATTTAGTCAAATTATTTTGAAGTACTGGCAACTGCGAAATGTTATCGTTAAATGATCGATAAAGTTATTAGGATCTAACTCAATGAATCAAAGAAAGAACATGAAAGGGTCATGGAAAAATACTGAGACTCAATTAGATGCGATTTCTATCCTGAGAGGAGAATGGAAAAAAATGTATCCATCGTTTCGAACTAAATTCGTATCTGAAAATTTTCACTTTACACGTTGGAAAGGGACTTCTTGAAGATTTAATTCCGAACTCTTCTACTATTAATCTTTCGAAAATCATGACTCTCAACTCCCCAATTCTGGTTGCAAACGCAGTGTCAGGAAAGAAGAGTATGTGAATCTTTTAATATTGTGCTTTGGAGA
Source organism: Agave tequilana (assembly GCA_038442645.1). NCBI lineage: Eukaryota > Viridiplantae > Streptophyta > Magnoliopsida > Asparagales > Asparagaceae > Agave > Agave tequilana. The sequence continues at coordinate 84,111 of JAVJIF010019825.1, read as the reverse complement.
GGGACTTGAACTTTTCAGTTATTGGCCCCTTGAAAAGGTGGTTGAGCAGTGGAAGTAGATGGGGATCTTGGCTACACAGATCAAGTTAGAGGGGGGCATCCACAAACTTGCTTTTATTTTTATGAGTTGAATCAGTTGATCTTCCTTTAAAAAAAATTTCCCTGATTAACTCACCGCCGATTGAATTCACCGGTGATTTCTGGGGAGCAAACCTGTGACCTGGCCGACGACACAATGGGGGGACAAAAATGTCCGTAGTGACTGAAAAATATTGCGCTCTAACTGACCCAAGCCAACCGCGTGGGGACGAATTGATCTTCCTTTAAATGTAACAAGACAAGAGCTTGCACTCTTTTTAGTATGAGAATCACTTTAAAAACACACATTATGCAAATCACACTACCACCTGCTTTAAATATACCTTTGCTTTAGCCACGCAAAGAACAAACCAGAGAGTGGTGAAGAAAGGAACCATTGCTTGCAAATTCCATCCATTCATCCATTCATCCTTGAATACAACAACACTAATACAACAAATTACACTTGCACCACCTTAAATCAAAGATGGGAAACAAAGAGAATGAAAGAAGAAACCAATTGAACAAGACATTCAATGAGAAACAAAAGAGTAAACAACCAACAAACTAACTTTGACACTTTCACTTTTTCCCCCTCCTTTTTTCTCCATTCTGGTGCCAACTAGCTTTATAAAAGTTGGCAACCTAGAGAGAATCCAATGGAGAGCAGAGAGCTACATCTTTACTCACTAAGCATAAATACAAAGAGTAGATAATTAAGATTGTTATCTACTCGTCTACCCATCCACCAACAAACCAAACAACCTCCTCTTTCTTTGTATACGTACATCAAGCACTTTATTATAATTATTGCTTCCTTTTCCTTTAACACTTTATCAATCTTCACCTCTCAATGTGCCAGCTCTAATCCATGTGAGATGTCATGGTAAAGTGCTCCATCTTCACATGGTGAGAGACCAAGGCACACCAAACTCATGTTTATGGCAGCACAGCTGGGGAACAAACTGCTTCTACTGCTACTCTCTTCATCACATTAGGACATGGGTCTCCTCCAAAATTGTCGGTGGAGATCGTCACCGCGCATCTCTCTGACCAATGCATTTCTGCTCAAAACACAGCTTAGTTATGAATTTTCCATCTCATAAAGGAACATGATGATCCATAATAAATGTAATTTAAAAGAGTGTGCATGTGATCATGATCTCCATAATGAATATTTTACTACATTCGAGTTGTCTGTGATTTAATTAATTCGTGATGCAGGGTTATTATCATATACAATTAAGCTATTTAATTGTTAATTGTTGTTGATCAATGTGTGTACTTTTTATTGATAATACAAAATGCATGTAACCTTCTGACTAGTGTAGTCCAAAAGGGCAATTGGCATTACCTTTTCAAGGGTTGTGTAAGACTTCGGGGAGTGGCAAGTTCCCTCCTGGAAGCTTCCACAAGTTCCTGACGGGGTGCCGAAACTTGCGAACTTGATGGCTGATATAGACTGTCCAGGTGCACATCGAAGGTGGACCTTCGCCTGCGCGCCTCCTCTGGCTGACCGTAGCTGTCAATGTGCCAGTTCTTGATCATGGGATGCCATTCTGAGACATCAGCACATACACTGGACACCGATCTCTTCACTAGAGAGATCTTTGTCGCATCACCACCAAGCTCTTCAATATTACCAACAGATTCTTGGTTGGCAGTAACCAAGACCGTGGCACGTGATACCTGTGATAAGCATTTTTCCAGCATTAGCTTAGTAAACAATCTACTGTGTTTAGCAACACTCAACTGAATTCCGGACAGAGAGAATGCAAGGGAACTTGGTTCTACCAGCGTTGGGTTGGTTGGCCGCAACCACTCTGACATTTTGGTGATCGGTATGTTCCAATATAACTGCACTGGTTGCAGTATCCATTCGGAGCCCATGCAGTCCAATATCTTCCAATGTGCTGTCCATTAATCCATATCTGACCCTTCCCCATACTACCCATGTCCAAAGCCAATGGCTCTTCTCCATCAGGAGCATCAAAATAAGCCTGATAGTAAAGGTTCAAAGTTTGGTTAGGATAACAGAGCAGTACTTAGTTCAGGCAAAAGAACAAAGGTTGAATCTTCTTACCCTGTACCATGTCATTGGTTGCTGTGTTTGAACTGCTAATAAACCCCGCATCCATTCAACAGTTGAAGTACCTTCTAGAGAGTTCAGATTCATAGACTCGCCTTTAAGACCAACCTGTAACACACTAAAAAAGCTTCCTCAATCTTCACATCTACACGTTGCAAAAATTAATCCACATCAAGAAAGTATCATGAGAAAACAAATTTGACCTGATATGACCACTTTTGCCAGGTTAAATCTCGTTTCCCTTGATCAATCCCGTGAAGAACAACAGGGCCTACAACTCCAGTGTTCCACAACTCATAATGCACTCCAACATTCTTCACATAAAGAACGAAAATTTATAAGGAAAGAAAAAAGAAACGCAAGTATCCGTGTTATGCTGAAATGCAAACAGCTAAACTAATCAAGAGATAAGAAACTTACAGGTAATCCAACAGCCACACTAAGTAGAGCGAGTTTATTACTTCCAGCACGAAGGTTGGCGCTACCTGTGTAAGTAATCCGCCTATCCTCTCTGGTACCATAAGCAGACCCTAAATAGCACAATACAGCAGTGTTATTCTGCATCCATTTTTGAGCTTTGCAACCACCACTAATCTGTCAGCATACCTGAGAGTTGTCCATTAATGAAGACGTGCAGTGTATGGCCAGCTGACTGTACAGTGAGAGAAGGAAGTTGACCGCCTTGTAAGAATCCTTCATTTGAATTTATATCAACACTAGAAAAGAAGAGAAAGAGAACATTAAACAACAGCTGTTGATTGCAACATTGACATGCATGAGCCTCCATCAAAATTACATATAACTAAAGGATTTGCTTTTGTAGCGAGGATAAAATTAACAAAGCACGTGCGCAAGATAATAGTTACATTTATAATGCAACAATTATGAATGACATTATAAGCTCAAAGACGTTTAAGTTAACTGGTTCATTTAGCTATTGGGTGTTTCTATCAGTTGGTGATCAGGGGAACCATCCACGAAATGGACTAGCAGATCAAGTGAACCTCCATACATGAAGTGTACAAATGTCATACCAGCTGGCAACATAGATCAGAATCAGCCACTTATCTTTTGAGTTCATAGGCAAACTACTGGAATATTTCATTCCAAGATGTCTAGCTCTAGAAAAAATGGTTACTAAGTCCTCCAGATTAATCTTAACACCAAATCTTCGACAGCTGTAAGAATTTCCAATATGTTTGATGTCCCTGCAGCTAAAAAAATTTAGCCAATCCTCACCTGGTAATGTACCACAGGTAGTCACTGGTATCCCTTGTAACATTTATTTGCTCCAACAGACCATTTGTGGTGATCAGTGAATTATCTGCTAAGGACGCAACGTCCTCATCATACCTCTCCCACATAAGTGAATCAACAATAGCAGTTGACATTTGCATATGTGATGTTTGAACACCAACCTGTTACGGATGTAGAAAGACCGTTAGCATAACATATGATCAGTTCTAGTAAAAACCATCACTTTTGGTCAATGATTTTATTATTAAACATGCATGTATCTAAGAGATAGAAAAGAGAAATTGATGAAAATAAATGTTTTTTCTTTGACATGGATCTCAAAGAAAAATTTCTCCACTCAATTAACAATTTCCTCTCAAATCCAAAAAGATGCTTTAATATTTCAGAACATTGCCCTCCTGCCTGTTTGCATTTCACTATACAAAATTTTCCCACCCAACATTTTTTTAGATGAATTTTGTCCTCCTAATTGCTTCTTGGTTTGAGAAGTTATCCCCGTGACATTAGGTTTTGGAAATATTTTAATATATCTCAGTGAACTAAAATCTGAACACTGAAAAGCTTCTTATCTGTTGTTTGTTGGATGTGAATTTGATTGAGACCGAGAATCTATTACACTGTATGGTCCCATTTCTTGGGTCCAGATTGATTTGAATGCTCTCAGAAAAAAAAACCCAGATTTTATTGAAGTGAAATTGCCTTAGATATGATAATAAAGATGATGTTTAATAAAAAAAAAATGGGAGTTGTTGAAAGTTAATTCTACCCGGTTTCACTTACTGTTGCTGTACTGAACACGACATTCCTGCAGTCAGGAAGGATGCTGATTGACCAAGGTGGCAAATTATAGTGCATGTTATTGAACATTACTTGTGCAAACGTTTTTGTGTTATAGTTTGAAAGAAATGCTGCGCAGCCTCCTGATTCGGAAGTGAAGACATGAGCCTGAAAGTCCCAAAAGAGAGTAAGAAACAAGTGCAATTAGAAAAAGGAAACTATTTTCATTATCCAGAAATTTTTGATATTAAATAATTATAAGAAGATGGTGATAAGGAATGCAACAAACCTGTTGATAACTTCCCAAAGAAGTAACAACAGGATCAGCTGAAATTAAAGCCTTTTCACATAATTTTATTGCCGGTGGAGTTCTTTCAGATGTCCATATTTTGGTTCTCTAATTAGTCCTGCAAATTTACCATGAATATGTGAGTAATAAGTCTAGTTAATCAACAAAATGGGAAGGATGGGGGAGGACATCGGGAATCTATGTTCTCAGGAAAACCATGTATTTGAAACTTACTTGCAACGCTATAGAAAATCCAAGAAACAACAAAGATTATTTTCAGAATGCACTTCATGAAATTTTGTTGTATTAGAGCAAGCACAGAATTTCTATGTAGCAAGAAACAACATCCGCAATGAACTTGAATAGATAAAACTGGAATTCGGCATGCGTTCTTACCATATTCATCGATGGGAGCATCATAATCGTAGCTGGTCGTTATAAATGGACCCCCAGCCGTACGCCGAAATTGGTTCCCCCATGGTACTAATGCAAGCAACAACATTACCTCAATCATTTATCATTCAATTTGACAAGCTCAAGAGAGCAGATCTAAGTCCAGTGTAGATATGTATTTTACGTGCAGAGAAATTTCAGTTTCAGTAAACAACTAAAGTTTTTAGGAGGTACGTGTTCTGACCATATAATAATTCACAAAAGAACCACCCTTCTGTATGAATCTTGCAACAGCAAATGCCAAATCTTCAACTGGACGCTCTTTAACAGTGCCCCCAAACTCTGTAAACCTGTAGTTCCATTATACAAAGATAGAAATGAAATATTTAGATGCAGCTAGTGCGTACACTGTCCTTTTACATCTATAGCAGAAAAGAAGTATGGACTATATAGGCAAAAATGTAGTCCAGGCCCATAACTGCCTATTGGTATTTCAATGCTCCTAATTCAATATTAGAAATGGATGTTCGATTGCTATAAATGCAAATAGAATCTCTCCTAACATGCAACAACTTTGTAAACACAAAGAAAACTACAACAATAGAGATAACATACCAGCCACTCCAAGCTTCAGTCCACATTGATGGTTTGTATGGTTTGTTGGGAGTAAAAGCATCACAGTAGAAGCCATTGCATGCATTAATCTATTGCAAACATGAAAAATACATGGGAATCACATATAACATCATACCAAAGAAATCATGAAAATGAATCATACCCACAGAAGACAAATTAGTTATTGCATGGCTATCACCGAGAAATCTAATGAATTTTTCGGGTAAGGATTCAGGTTGCAGAAAACACTATCCTGTCCAACTTAGTGGAGTCTAAAGGCCAAATCTCTTAAGACAAAGACTTGGCATCCGTTGCATGTCAAAATGAAAGAGACACCGGAAGTCTACAACAAGCCTTTGCTTAATGTATATTGAGTTTACAACCGACTCATTCAAAGTGTAGTACATAAGAAAAGAATCAGGAAAAGTAAAAGAGAAGTAATCAAACCAAAGTAATGTCGCAGACAAGCAAGATAGAATATATTACTCAACAAAACTGATTACAGCTAAAATGATTACTTTACCAAATATCCAGACTAAAATGGCAGGATAATAGAATGGAGAAAAGAATCTCATACCACCGGATCTGGTGCATCGTCTTCCTTGCACATCACCCAGGGGACGCCGGTGTCCATCCCGACCGCCATTTTGGCAGCCCAATTCACATAAGACTGACGGCAGCCCCAATGCTTTACTCTCTGGCCCATACTCATTCTCAATCTGTATCCAAACTAACCCAGTTAGCAATATCCTGTGTTCTATCACAATCCTATCATTCTACAATTACCAGCATCTTTTTTGCTTCTAAGAGGAAAAAATGATCATGAGAAGGATTAATGCCTGTGAAAGGATGATTGGACCACCCTGCGACTCGAAAAGGGATTCAGCCTTCATCATCTGCACTATCTTTTGGCGAAACCTTGCATGGCATTCTGCAATACAAATAATCACCACACTTATAAACTCCTTAATTAATAATGGGAAAGCAAATTACAAACAAAATTTGCAATTCTTGCAGAAAAAATAAACCAAGACTTAAAAAGACTATCTAGAAATAGAAAGGACCATCTAGAAATAGACCTTGAAAGGCTCATTATCTGTTCTGAAGCTGATCCCAGGAACATACTTCAACCAAACAGGAAACCCTCTACACAAAAATGAAACCCATAAATACAAACAAGATCTCAAAGAAAAAAACATAAGCTTAAGAAAAGATAAAAATCTAAATGGGAAATAAAAATACCCAAAATTCCATTCAGCACAGACATAAGGCCCAATCCTCAAATGGACATAGAGCCCTGCCTTCTGCACTGTCTTTATAAACCTCACTAGATCATACCTCCCCTCAAAATTGTACTGCAAAATTCAATTTAATACAAGAGAACCCATTAATTCTAAAACTAAAAGGACTGGGGGGGAAACACAATAAATAATGGAGAAAGTATATAATACACTGCCAGGAGAAGGCTCATGCCCATTCCAAAACACATATGTCTGAATAACATCCAGCCCTCCATCTTTGGCCTTCTGCACTAGCCCCTCCCACATCTACACAAAAATCACCAAAAAATAAAAACAACCCATCAAATATTTTCACATTTTAATCCAAAAAAATTTAAAAAAAACAGAAAACAAAGAAAAGGGTGGCCATACTTCAGGGGTGCTCCTTGGATAATGGATTGAGCCAGAGATGAGAATCCTCCTCTGCCCATTGATGACAATGGCCTTCCTATCATAAGTCACCCCACATTGTGCCTCAGGGAGCAGAGCAACCACCAGCAGCACCCCCACCAGCAGCACAAGTCCAAGTCTGCTACCACCCATCACCATGGAAGTGACCAGATCCCACCCAAGATCTCTACTTACCACTGAGAACTGAGAAGGGGAGAGCTTTGTGGAGGGAAATTTGAAGGGCACCCAAAAAAACCGTTTCTATATGGCGGTGAGATCTGGTCTTTGTTCCAGTCCACAAAGGTATCCAGCTGGGTCTCTCCAGGACAGAGAGCAGAGGTCACGGAGCTGTTCTTGGGGACTGTGGGTGGGCTTATTATTGTAATGGGGCTCAGCAAGAGCAGCAGAGAAAGTAGCACTTTTTATAATGAGAAATGATGAAGGGGTGAGGAAATTTGGGTAACAAAAAGAGAACAAGTGTCATGTTAGTGTTACTCCTTTTTCCCTTCACTCTTGAACCTGTGGGAACTGGGGCAAGTTAGGTTTTTTAGGGGGGTGGGGTTCGTTACTGGTTTTAAATGAGGGTTGTTAATGAATGAAAATGACATAGGATCAAGTGAGGGGATCGGGATCGGGATCGGGATCGGGATCGGGAGCTTGTAATTGGTAAGTTACTCCTGCCTGCAACCTAGCCAACATTCCAATTTTCCAATGCTCAGATGTCAACCAGTAGCCGAGCCTAGATTTCCAAGACGGAGGGACACAATAACTTGATCGGGTATGTTATTGACTGCCGATCTCTTTTAAAAAATTAGTGCATTTTTCGAACGAGGCCCGAGAGATACAAATCAAAGGTCAAGAGCACTTTTCGGACGGGGCAGGGGGACGTGCCCCCTGGCTCGACCACTGTGTGTCGTCTCCGATATATTAATGATTATTCTTCATGTGTTAATGTTTGTATGTAAATGTGGTCATTAGAATCGTATTTTAGCTTTTGGTGTTCATCTTTCTACACTGAGTAATGCTAATTAGATTAAAAATTTGTGACTCAATCTGTTGAAAAGAATCATTTATGGATTTCGATTATTAGATCTTTATCTCTTTTTATCAAGTTGGGAGGCTTTTCATGTCGTAACAACATTTTGAATGCTTTTTGTCCTCACAATGTGTTTAAGGGGTGGTTTGATTTCAAGGAAGTGGGCAGAAGTGTCATTTCCTATTCTCGTTGTCCATTCAAATACCGAAAAAGAAAAATAGAAAAATTTATATTCTTTTTCTTTTTTCACTTTTACACAATCATTCCTCACTTTCAGGGTGTTGCAATTAATTTTATGGTTGTAATAAGTTGTCGCTCAAAACAATTAATTTTGTGGTCATATATATAAATTTTGCTTGCATTCAAATTACAATCTAATTTTTTCATAATTAATTTTTATTTTATATTATTTTTACGGTTAATTTGTGATCAACCTTTTCACTTCTACTTTTGCATTACTAAACAAATACGGGCAAACACAATATATTTTTTTCAGCTCAACTACCAACCAAACACCGAAAAAGATACACACAAATTCTCATTTTTTAAAAAGAAAAAAAAAAATCTACTTGTCACTTTCTCACTTTCACTTCCGCCCACTTTCTTAAATCCAAACAGCCCCCAAGTAAATATCAGTATGAAAGTTAATAATGTAAAGAAGTAGCACTAACATGTTTTCTTTCTTGAGAAACAAAAACGGGAACATGAGCGATGCCATGAAAGTAGGATTGAGAGGTAAAATTGGATAACATTTTACTTCTGAAAGTCAGATCTTTTGGATCCAATATTTCCGAGGGATGCCAAACGACACAAAGGGCTTCACGAGCTCCTTCTTCCTTCCTTCACACGCACACACGCACGTATTAATAACCGGGTAAGACGAAGGTTGAGCGGTCGGCATGCATTTATCGGCGTGAATTGCTCACCAACTTCTTCATTCCACTGACTGGGGGGGTCCACAGTGGAAGGTGGCGGTAGGGTCAGCATGTCTGCGGGTGCAATCGGGAGCCGAGATTTTCGGGAGATTGCTTTTTAAAGATAAATTATCGAGAACGGTTGGCAACTTGGCAAGAGCCTGAGCGGCGGAGTGGGTGCATATTCTTGGTGCACGTTTCGAGTGGAGGGCCGAGGAGTCCGGCACGTGTCGGTCCCACGTGCTACTCCCCCCGTCCAATATCGGGCACGAAACCCGCCCGCACGGCTACGGGCCGGGTTTGGGCTGGCTATATAATACAGTGGATTTACAACTAAATCACACAATAAAACCGTCACTGGGCTTCAAATTTCAAAACATGGTTACATGTTTTGGAATTGGATACCGAATAAGCTAATTATGAATTTTTTTTTTCTATTATTTTAAACTGGTCAACGTTCACAAAACAATCACGTGAATATTATAGAGATCAGAGCTTACATTGATCATAAAAATGTTTTATGTGTTATGAAAGTCATGTGGTTGCCCACCTACTGCAATAGTAACACCGTTAATCTCAAATAGTTCGTTATTATACATGACGACATAAGCGACGATGTCAGCATGTAAACAGTGAATACATATTAACCCAAAGTATTTTTATAATATGTCCTTCTTGATTCATTTTAATGTACACTTTAGAAATCAATAAGAGTTTATCTTTCTGTTATCCCTCTTTAGAATTCTCTCCCTTAGTATTATATTTCTGCGTTCTTACAGTACGTTATCAGCACGAGCGTTCTAATTCTGTTCACAAGGCTCTTTCTCCACAAGGCTAAAAAAAAAGTCATGTCACAAGGCTCTAACTCCATTAGCTCAAGAAAAAAGTCGTCACAAGACTGTACCTCTATTAACTTAAGGTAAAAAGGGTAAATTACTTTACTCTTTATACTCGTATAACACCATTATTATAGATAAAAGAAGCCTCTGCCACCTATTTATAGTAATGTGATATGATTATGAAGAGTTAATATTATTTCCTATTACTATCTAACTTTACTAACCTCTTTGTTGATGCTTGAGCGGAATAAACCCCAGGCTACTAACATTTATGTCAATCATATTTTTACTGTTATATTATTCATGTCTGTATAAACACCCTGAAAAGTTTACCATCTAATGTGACATGCCTATTTCATTATTTTTGTTAGAGACATGTCTCCAAGTGATTTTCAACTGAACCTTCTGTATTTATTGTTCATTTTCCTCTTTTATTTATTGCTATTATGATTGAAATGTAATTGTACTGTTTTATTTTGAAATTATAATATTGTGATTCTAATTATTTGTGTATTATGTTATATTTATCACCATGTCAAATCTTGCAAAACTTGAGTTCATTCCACTTGAAATCACGGGAAGAAATTATGTCTTGAGGTTCACTGAGACAATAAAAGAGATGAATTCTACATCGTCGCAAGAAAAAAGCAAAAATGTGATCTTTATACGTAAACATCTTGGCGAGTGCTTAAAATATGAATATCTTACAGTGAAATACCCAGTATCCTGTGAAAAAATCTCAAAAAAGATTTGATCATTAAAAGAAAGTTGTGCTTCCTGCTACACATGATGAATGGAATGCTTTGAGTTTTTAAGAATTCAAGAAAGTCAGTGATTATAACTCTGCAATATTCAGAATATTCTCGCAACTAAAATTTTATGGGGTGAATATCGCATGTGAAGAAATGTTGGAGAAAACATACTCCATATATCATGCATTTTATGTAACCCTGCAACAACAATATCAGTTGCGTGGTTTCAAGAAGTATTTTGAATTAATTTCATCTCTTTTTGTGACAGAGAATAATAATGAACTTTTGATAAAGAATCAATCTCAACCTACTGGTTCAGCGAAATTTCTAGAAGCAAATGCTGAAAATTATGAACGAGGATATAATCATGGCAGTGGACGTGATCGCGACCGTGATCGTGGACGTGGTCGAAATAGTTATTACAACACTTCACAAGGGTCGGAGTGATTCTTACAATCATTCACAAAACAACGTGATCCAAAACAAGCATGTAGAAAGCATGATAAAGGAAAAGATATTCGTGAAAATTCTCTCCGGAATTCTGAAGTTTCCTGTTATAAATGTGGTTCCAAAAGGCACTAGTCTCGAGTCTGTCGATACCGGAGCACCTTTGTAAACTTTACAAGACATCTTTAAAAGGAAAAGAAAAAGAAGTAAATTTTACTGAAAATCATAAACCTATGAATGATTCAACTCATCTTGATACTTCAGATTTTACTAATAATTTTTCTGACAAGCATACTGATGATAATTAGATATATGAATATATTATTATGTTTTGCCATTTATGTTTATCAAAATTATCTTTGAATGTAATATTTCATTTATAATAATATGTTTGAAATTTTATTCTCATCAACATTTATCTTTGTACGAAGCTTGGTGTGAATTAGACTAATGATGGAGCCAAATTCAATGCTATAGATATTTGCATACCGGATAGTGATACAACGCACATTATTCACAAACATAAAAGGTACTTCTCTGATTTAAAACCAATAAAGACAATTATCAATACGATATTAGGTTATGTTGACTTGATTGAAGGAATTAGTAAAATCAGCTTCATATTGTCAAATGAAATAAAACTTTTCACAAAAGATGCTTTGTTTTCACCAAAATTCAAAAAAAATTATTGAGTTGTAATAACATATATCTTCATAGATATGATAATCAGTTGCAGACTGAATAAAATATGAAGTATATGTATCTGACTACTTATACATTAAGAAAGAAGTACATGTTAGAAAAACTATCAAAGCTTTCATCAGAATTGCATTACACATATATGAAATCACCTAGAGGGGGGTGAATAGGTGATGGCTATATGAATTATGACAATAATGCGGAATTTAAAAATTAACTTAACAATTAACACAATACACAAATTCTTGCAAGTAATAGACAATATAAAAGTGCAAGTAATAAAGAGATAGAGTTTAGAGAGATTTGATCAAACGCAAACACAAGGAGTTGTTTCCGAGGTTCGAGCCACGCTCTACGTCCCCGCCTTCACACTTGAAGGATTTCCACTATTGAGGATCCCACTGGATCAACAATACAAGGACACACTTGTCCGTCTCTCGTGATGCCGCAACACCACCTTGAGCACACTAGCTCGCCTTGAGGCCGATGCCTCTACAACTTCACTCAAGTAAGAAAAGAGTGATCAACACTTGATCACTTTACAAAAGCTCACCAAGCACAATCCTAGAACCAAATATGTAGATGTAGATATATGGGATTGTGTAGTGCTAAGCTAGAGAGAAGTAGAGATGTAGGCTTCAAGATGGGTGATTGGAATTTTGACTTTTGAGAGAAAATCTTGTCTAAAAGGAAGAGCTTGGAAATCTTTAGAAATCTCTTGTAAAATATTCTTGATGGCTCTAAAATTGTTTTGCAATAGTTGTCTAATCAATATGAGGTGACCCTCTATTTATAGGGGTCCAAAACAGCCTAAGAGATTCGTTGGAATCAAATCCCAAAAGAAAAACAGTCAGAAAAATGGCTGTTGGATCTGTCAGAACTTTTGACAGAGTCCGGTCGACCGGGTCGGTCGACCGCCAACGGTCAAAAATATGACCGTTGGGGTTCATCGGTCGACCGGGTCGGTCGACCGAAAACTCCTGTGAAAGCAAGTGTACATCGGTCGACCGGGTCGGTCGACTGATATAGACGTGCACAGTATTGTGCACATCGGTCGACCGGGCCGGTCGACCGGTCACTGTGAGTTCTGAAAAACAGAACTTCCAGAACCAGAAAATCTTGGGTTTTTGGATTTGGGTCTTGGGTAGGATTTTTGGAACTTGTAAAAACATAGAGTATGAGCATGTGTCATACTTCTATCATGTTAAAATAGTTTGATAAAAATCCTTTTGATAGAAACTTGTTTTTCCATAAAAATTGTTTTTCCAAAACTATTGTTTTTCTAAAAATCTTATTTCCAAAATATGTTCTCTTTAGATCTAAGTTAGAAAATGGAATTTGAAAATCTTTTTGAAGCCATGAACCTAACTAAGAGGTGTGTGTGTGTGATAATCCCATATCTCTACTTCTAATATCTAGGTTTGACAAAATATCTAAAATAAAAGTAAAAATACAACTCTTGTTTTTCTTTGTTGTCTTGGTCTTGTCTTGATCTTCATATCATCATCTTGATCCCATAGCATCCTAGTTGTGCATAGCTTGGGAATCTTCATTTTTGCGGCGAACTCCAAATGTGTGAGTCTTTTAGCGGAGCCGTCAAAAACAACCTGTTAAATAACCTGAAATATTCTAAAACACAAATGTTAAATACATAACTAAATATGTTTTGTTATCATCAAAATAACTGGGATAAAGGCCTTTGGGCCAACAATCTCCCCCTTTTTGATGATGGCAAAACATATGTAGTTATCACAAAATATTTTGGGTAGAGACTTCAAATGAAGCTCCCCCTCAACACATGCATATATAGGAAAACATATGTAAATGGTAAACACCATATTTCCATGCCAACAAGTAATACCAAATACTCATGTCATAGAATAGATGAAGGAAATGAGTTCATACATGACATAAATAAGAGGTACATAAAAACAAAAGATAACCATGTCCACAACACATAAAATACATGTCCAAAGTAAAAATAAATACTACATGTCCATCACAAAATATCCAAATACAAGCACAAACCAAACACAAATACTACAAAATATCTCTCTCAAAATAACTCTCCCCCTTTTTGACATCATCAAAAGGGGAGGTCACTCCTCAGCACCCTCATCACCGTCATCGCCGTCTCCGTCATCATCACCACCTTCCTCTGAAGAAGCAACCTCCTCTGGATCCATGCCATCGACTCTGGTGCGCGGTGGTGGAACAGAAGAGCGAGCTCTGGGAGGAAATGGAGGACCGGTGGCTGGGAGTCGACAAGCAGTCGGAGTCCGATCAGGAACGAGCATGTCAAATTTAGAGAAAAGGGCCTGAAACTGAACATCCACGAATCTCATGGAGTCAGCAAAATATGACATGTCGTTTCGGACCTCCGCCCGAAAAGCAGCGTCCTGAAGAGCACGAGCATCTAACTCTGCACGAATGGCTGCGTCGCGCTGCTCGGCCCAGGCCTGATGTGCCTCGAGCTGAGAGCGGACCTCCGAAGAGACAAGAGCAAGTAACTCAGGAGGAAATGCAGGTGCTGCAGAAGAAGAAGATCCTGGTGCTGAAGATGAGCCAGGACCAGCAGGAGGAAGATGTGGTTGCACCGGAGCGTGTCTACGCAACTGAGCTTCCATCATCTTCAGGACAACTCCATTGATGTGGGTCAGGGGATTGGAAGGAGTTTCAGTGGAGAGATCAAAGTCAAGGGCCCTAAGAAGATGGGTAATAAGCATGCCATAGGGCAAGCTTCTACCCGCAGTACGGATCTGATCAGAGCCCATATGAGATGCTATGACTCTAGGAAAATTTACCTTAATCCCTTTGAGCAGGCAATAGATAATCAAGGGAACACAACCCCTAGCATGGCTATACTCACCATGTTTGGGGACAATGTTGAAGAAAATAATCTTGGTAAGGACTTGAGATTGAAGAGTGTACCTACTCACAACCTCGTTTCTAACCAAGCCGGGATTGTCATTCCCGTGGATTAGAGTAGAGGCGGTGAGTGAAGATTCACCCTCCGGAAATTCAAAGTCATGCAAATCATGAGAATACACATCTGCTCCACCAGTGGAGAGATGCAGAAACCTAGCAAATCGACCTATAGAAATGTCGATGTTCCTACCTAAAACCCTAGATGTGATCCGATTTCCATCGAATTCAAAATTGGCATAAAAGTAAGGAACAAGGGAGGTGTAGACTTGTTCCTTGATGGTTAGGAACTCAACTAGATTGTTGTTTTGCAAGATTTGAGGGATATCTAGATGTTCAAAATCCTGAATGGCTACAAATCTCCCTGAATTGATATTTCTAGTGGAGAGATGGGAGTATCTATCAGCAGCAAGATCATTAATGAAGGGGCGAATGGGTCTAGGAGCTTGGGAGGAAGGTTGTGCAACTTCCTTTCCCTTCTCAGATCTGGAACGTTTAGGCATGATGAATAAAAATAGGATTTTTAGGTGTAATCAAGTTTAAGGCACGATCTAGAAGCTTAGAAACTTAGATTGATGACAATAGATAATAGATTCTTAAGCAAGAAATGAAAAATTAGAGTAAAAATCGGATTTTTACCTTAACAGAGAAAAAAACCAAAACCCTAGACTGAAAATCTTGAAATTCTCCGAATCTGGTGGTTGGATGATCCTGAAATCGAAGATCTGGAAGGAGAATGAGGAAATTGAGATGGGTTTTTAATTGATTTGGGATCAGTAGAGGGATTGGAGAGAAATAGAAATTTTTGGAGAAAGGATGGTGGTGGGTTCGTCGGCTGAGTGAGAGAGAGAGAAAGAAAAAGTGAAGAGAAAACGACAGTTATAGGGCAACAATACGACGATCGGTCGACCGGTCCGGTCGACCGAAACCAACCGAGAGCTCTGTAAATAAGATCGGTCGACCGGGTCAGTCGACCGAAATATCCCGAGACCACAGCAGGTCAGCATCGGTCGACCGGAATTCTGGTCGGTCGACCGGTAACACAGCAAAAAAAATAAAAATTTTCTCTCAGGCAGAGTCGGTCGACCGGGGCTTTAGGGGTCGGTCGACCGGCTTTGCCTGAAAAACAGTTAACAGCAATTTTGCCCAAAAAAAATTTTAAATAATTTTGTAGTCAAAATATGTATGATATATTAAACATATAGGAACACCAACAGATTTTAAATCTTCATTAAATTATTACAACATCAAAATTTATGCAATCCCTTTTAAATTTTATTTTTTCATATTTAAACAAAGATTTTAAAGATGTTGAAGCCGAATACCCAGTGACGGGTTCTGAACTTCATCCTCTTGATTCCTCTTGAATGAGTTGAGGTGCGCAATTGCCATCTTTAAGGTATTTGCTTAAATAGGAAATTTTACAAATGTTTATTTTTATTTATGAAAATAATGTGTATATGTATACAAGTATATAAACACAAATTATAAACTACACATGTGGACATACATTAAACAAGGCATGAAACAAAAAAGAATATAGAAGTTAACACAAGGCACATATACAACATGATAGAAAAGTAGTTCTATACAAGCATATATCAATAGAGTACAAAAGCAAACTATCAATTCTATACATATGTATACATGACTAAAAATCAAAAAAATTGAACATGGCATATACAATCATGATAGAGTTGCAAGTTTATACTAATCATGTATCAATGAGGCATAAAATTAAACTAGCAATCCTATAACAATTGTATATACAAAATTAAACTCTTGAATGGAGATGTTACCAATTTACGGGTAATCTCCAAAATTAGGTGCCTCCACTATAGCGATGCAATCTTGATGTGTTCTTTAAGCTTTGTTGCATCTACCATCCGGGCACCACCTCCTCCTAAGTCTTGGAAGGGGTAGATCCACCTATACCTGTATCATTTAAATTTGGTGGCTCTTTTGGTACCCAAATCTTAGTGGGTCCTTTGGGGTTAGATCTGGGGCGAACCCAAACAAATTTATTCTTTACATTATTCTTAGCATAGCAAAATTTTTCTAAATGGCCTTTGCGGCCACAATGCGTGCAAATATAAATTCTACCACTATTGTACATAAAAGCATGGTTATGTGTGTGTGCATGTCTATGTGTAGCATGTTTATGATGAACATGTTTCCCTTGGGCTACTCCCTTAGGAAATTTAGATGCAAGCTTGTTAAAATCAAATGCACATTTCTTTAAAGTTTTATCTAAAGAATCAACACGTTTTTGAATTTCAATAAAAATATTTTTATCACTAGAAATCATGGGGGTTTTTCCTTTATTAGCTACCTTATACTTATCAAAATCATTTTTCAATTTTTCAAAAGAACTAGATAACTCATTTTTCTCTTTTTCAATAATATTAATCTTATCTCTCAAAGACTCATTTTCCCTTTTTAACTTTTTATTATGAGATTGCGAAATCTCATATCTATGTTGTAATTCCTCAAAGAAATGTGCTAGTTCATCTGTAATACCCCTCTCCCGGAATACGTGCCTAGTTACGTATTCAGTCCTTTGACCGTATTTTCCGATGTACCTTCCGTATTTGACCGATTTTAATTTCAAATATCATTTCCAATATTTTAGATTTTATGTGATTTTCTGGAATTTTCTGGAATTAAAATGAATTTCTCCGAAACCAGTGTCGGCCAGTACCGCTGGCCGATTTCCGAATTTTTATCTTCCAAACTGTTAAGAATTTCTAGAAAGTCCTTTAGACATTATTGCTTAGAATCATATTTCCTACTTATACTCTTTTTCTGAGAATTTTATGAATTTATGAAAATTCTTTCGGAGTCGGTAAATAACTGATTCCGGGATTTTTAATTAAAAATCTATACAGTATTTCTTCAAACGAATTTCACCATTGGTCTTCAAATATTATTCTTGATTTTTGGTAAAATTTTCAGACCATTCCAAAATACTTGAATTTCGGGCATTTTTCCAAAATTTGCAAAATTCCTTTTCCACTTCATTTCCACCTCATTTCCCACTCACACTTCACCTAACCCCACTCACTCTCTCCCTCTCCCACAGCCGGCCAAGTGGCCAAAGAGAGGACACTCACCTCACCCCTCCTTTTGCAAGAAAACCCCTCACTTCTATCCAATTTCCAACCCCTTTACAAAAATCCCAAACTATAAATTCCTATTCATTTGCAAATCACTCTTTTTCTCTCTTTCACTTCAACAAGAGAAGAGAAGCTCCATAATCTCCTCCTTCCACAACTGAACCCTAGCTCCAAGATCACTTCAAGACCTTTCCCTCCAGCCCAAGGCAACTCCAAGAGCACTTCTTCACCTCAAGCTTCAACAACAAGTGTGGAGTGAAGCCATCATCCTCATCCTTGAATCAAGTCACAATTGAACCTATCCCAAGTGAGTATTTCACTCACCAAGACTTGTATTAGCCCTAGAATACTTATATCTACACTTCTTGTACACCTAGGTCACCAAAAACCACGAATTGAACCATCAAACACACTTCCAGAAATTCTGATCTGCTCACTGTTCTTCACAGTATTAGTCGACTCATCATAGGAACTAGTCGACTAGAACACTTAGCTGAAACTTAGTTTTCTGGAAAAACCCAGTATTAGTCGACTTGCCCCAAATATTAGTCGACTAACAAACTCTCTGGAAACCCATATTAGTCGACTCCTAAATTTACCTAGTCGACTAATCCTTCCTGGACCAGAAACCCAACTTTCTGTATCAGCAGACTTAGTCGACTTAAGTGTCCATTAGTCGACTAGAACTCCCTATTAGTCGACTAACCTTCCTACCCTAGTCGACTAACTTTCCCTGAAACAGAATTCTAACTCTCTGTACCCCAGTATTAGTCGACTAACCCTTACCCCTAGTCGACTAATCCTGACTGTGTGTCATAGTTAATTTCTGTTCTGAATTTGGTTCTTATACTTGTTACATATGTATTATACCTTGCTTATTCATGCTTCAATACTGGCACAACATGACTTATTACTGAATGGATGTATCTCTTGTTACCTCATGACTTATTATTGCATATACTCGTTTCATGACATGTTAAACAGTAATATCACCACTTATCATGCCATCTCTTAAAACTAAGCATGATACACTTGACTTTTACATAAAAAGCACCAACTTACATATGGGTCGGGGGAAATATGCGGATATCGATATGTGTTCGTGTTTACAGTGGTATTAGGTTGTGCACTATATTTTCCGGTCTTACCTGCGGTACTCCAGGGGACCGAGGGGAGTGCTTCCTCCCTTTCCTGTTTACTGTCATGACAAGGGCATACATAAGACCCTCCTGTTAGCCTAGCGGCAGGTTCCGTCTTCAAGCAACGGAACAATCCTGGGCCATGGTCCCGGGTATGCACGGGACCCACTGTAAACATAGTTCGTCGATATAACCGCTGTTTCCAATAACAACCTTGTTTCACTAGGATATGGATCTATGTGCTCTGGGACGCTGGGTCACATAGCTAGATATCACAGTAAGACAAGTAATAATAATAAGACGTTAATTGTAAATTTGCTGCATATGATCTTACCTTATTGAGTTTACATCGCTTGTTATTCATTGCTACTTATTGTAACTTCATTACCTTTATTCATGATCCTTATGTCACTTGACTATCTTTTATTTGTTATTATATGTCTTGACCCTTTGGATTTGCATATTCAGATTCCGAGGCCTGGGTCGAAGTGGAGCCATCCACCGAAGATCAGGCTTTCTTTAGTGAGCAGGCAGATTAGCTCCGGTCCTCGTGCCAGACTCTTCCTTTTGGTTCACGGGATCTCCATCCATTTCGTGAGCATTTTTTGTATTTTTGATTGTATATCGTTCATTTTGGACTTGGGTTGTGATAAAGGACACTTGTAAAGTGATTTTGCTTATCATAACTTGTATAGCTTTGTATTTATCTTTTGTAAGTTGGCATATGAATATACCACGCTGTGTGTTGTACTCTGATACTTGTTGTACTTATGCTTAGCGTATATACGTGGGGGCACCATCTGACCTACGTATATGCGTTGCAGTGACGTTCCCGTATCTTTGGGATCGGGGCGTTACAGGTTGGTATCAGAGCCTAGGCTCTCAAACCTAAAAGTACAACCAAGTGGCAAATTCTAGTGATTTGCTAATGCCAACTACAATGTACAAAGTTATATAGTCCTTCTTGACTTCGTCCTTGATTCGATCCTCGTATCCTAAACTCCTTCCTTTGTTTCCAATTCCAGATCTTATCCCTTTCGGTATGGAGAGACGTTCGGGTCGCAACAATGTCGGGCAAGTACCGAATGGACCCGTAGGAGGAGAGGGTGCTGATATCCTGAGGATCATTCAGACTATGCTGGGAAACCAGCAACAGCAGATGGAGAATCAGCATCAGCAGACTGAGCTCCTCAGGCAGGAGTTGGCAGCCCCGAAGGAGCAGAAGCCGGGGAACATCTCAGACTTCCGACGGCTACAGCCGGCCGTATTCACGGGAGTCGAGAGGCCATTGGAGGCTGAACAGTGGTTGACAGACACCACCGATCTGCTGAACGCCGCCAGGGTGCCTAAGGAGAACCAAGTGGAGGTTGCAAAGATCCAGCTGAAGGACATAGCCAGGACTTGGTGGCTTGCAGAGGAGGCTCGCTTGAAGAAGCCTATCTCTTGGGATACATTCTCCAAGAGCTTTTATAGCAGGTTCTTTCCCGCCACTGCTCAGAAGGACATGGAGGAGCAGTTCATCAAGCTTCAACAGGGGGATAGATCCGTAGATGAGTATGCTGCAGAATTTCTCAGGTTGAGTCGCTTCGCCCCGTACATGATAGCAGATGAGGAGAAGAGGGCAAGCCGGTTCCAGCAAGGTCTGCAAATGGACATTCAGATGTTCCTAATGCCCCATCATCTGAAGACCTATGCAGAAGTTCTCACCAGCGCTCGAGAGGTGGAGCGTGGGTTTGAGAAGAAGCAAGGAGATCAGAGGAAGGACCAGGCCATGAAGAGGCCGTTTGTACCGGTGGGCAGAGGAGGACCATCCAGAGCAGCGAAGGTCCAGGCCAGGCAACCATTCAGAGCAGTTCCTTACCAGATGGCTCGACCAGGTCTTATCTGCAACTTTTGCCAGAAACCAGGACACTCGCAGCAGGATTGCCGGAGGGCAAATGGATTGTGTTTGGTGTGTGGAGCACGAGACCATGCCGTAGAGACCTGTCCTCACAGGAGAATGGGGTTTGCTAATCAAACCTTGCCGGCACCTCAAGGGCAGAATGTACAGAGGGTACTACCAGGGCCAGTTGGGCAGAGGCACCAGGGACCAGTGATGAGGATAGCTCTTCCCCTTCCTCCACCGCATGTTGCTCGCCCAGTGCAGAGAGGAGCCCGGACAGCAGCAGGGCGTGGCAGAGGTCAGGCCTACAACCTGACAGCAGAGGAGGCTGAGGCTTCAGAGGAGGTGATTACAGGTAACATCAGAGTTCATTCTATACCTGTTCTCGCTCTCTTCGATTCGGGTGCATCCCACTGTTATATCTCCGACCATTTTGTGGCTGTTCATTCCATACCTGTTAAGGCTTTAGACCACAAGTGGGAGATAAGTACCGGGAATGGGGTAGTTATATCTTCTAGAGTTTGTGCTGACTGTCCAGTGGAACTTTGTGGGAAGACCTTGGCCATAGATATGCTCGTACTAGACACCAAAGGGTACGACGTAATCTTAGGCATGACCTGGCTCAGTCAGTACTATGCGGTGATTGACTGTAGAGGAAGGAAGATCAATTTCAGAATCCCTCATCAGCCGGAGTTCCAGTTTAGTGGAGAGGTGAAGCCTGCTAAGAAGGAGATTCAGATGACCACTTCGGAGGTTCTGAAGGGAGTGCCAGTGTGGGATGAGTTTCCAGAAGTCTTTGCTGAGGTCTCAGGGCTTCCACCGGAGAGGATAGTGGAGTTCTCCATTGATACAGTTCCAGGGACAGCTCCTATATCCAAGGCTCCGTACAGGATGGCACCGACGGAGTTGGAGATCTTGAAGAAGCAGCTGCAGGAGTATTCGGACAAGGGATTGATTCGGCCGAGCACTTCACCATGGGGAGCTCCAGTGCTCTTGGCAAATAAGAAGGATGGTGGTAAGAGGCTTTGTATCGATTATAGGGAGTTGAACAAGGTCACCATCAAGAACAAGTATCCCTTGCCCGGATTGATGACTTGTTTGATCAGCTTCATGGAGCCCGCGTATTTTCTAAGTTAGATTTGCAATCGGGTTACCATCAGCTGAGGGTGAAGAAGGAGGATGTTCCGAAGACGGCATTCAGGACCCGTTATGGCCACTATGAATTTCTAGTTATGCCTTTCGGAGTCACCAATGCCCCTGCGGTTTTCATGGATTTGATGAACCGAGTGTTCTCGCCCTACTTGGATCAGTTCGTTGTTGTTTTCATTGATGACATCTTGATCTATTCCAGGAACAACAAGGAGCATGCAGAACACTTGAGGATTGTGTTGCAGACCCTCCAGCAGGAACAGCTTCATGCCAAGAGGAGCAAGTGTGAGTTCTGGTTGGACAGCATAGCCTTCCTTGGACACATAGTTTCAGCAGAAGGAATTTCAGTTGATCCTAGTAAAGTCCAGACAGTGAAGGATTGGCCTATTCCGGAGACGGTGGCTGAGATTAAGAGTTTTCTTGGGCTAGCCGGATATTACAGGCGCTTTGTCCAGGATTTCTCTAGGATTGCAGCTCCGTTGACCAAGCTCACCCGGAAAGGGGAGAGATACATATGGACAGAAGATTGTGATGCAGCATTTGAGCAGTTGAAGCAGAGGCTTATCACAGCTCCAATCTTGAGGACTCCTTCAGGAAGAGGAGGGATGGTCATTTTCTGTGATGCATCAGGTAAAGGCCTGGGGTGTGTGCTTATGCAACATGATCATGTTATAGCATATGCATCTAGGCAGTTGAAGCCTCATGAGAGGAATTACCCAACTCATGACTTGGAGTTGGCAGCTGTGATATTTGCTTTGAAGATCTGGAGACACTACCTTCTGGGAGACAAAGTGTTGATATACACAGATCACAAGAGCCTCAAGTATATTTTCTCACAGAAGGAGTTGAATATGAGGCAGAGGAGGTGGTTGGAGCTTATGGCGGACTATGATATTGACTTGCAATATCATCCAGGCAAAGTCAATACAGTTCCAGATGCACTGAGCAGGATGCCTGAGAACAGAGTGCTAGTCCACCTCACGCAGCAGAGGGAGTTGATTCGGGAATTCATCAGATTGGATTTGATGTTAGTGCAAGGAGGTGAGAAGGCCGGGCAGTTCATGGCTTTACAGATCCAGTCATCATTGATAGAGGAGATCAAGGAAGCTCAGATGGAGGACCCCAGATTGCAGACATTCAGAGCTCAGGCGGAGGCTGGATTGAGGACTGATATCAGTATTCGTCCAGATGGTGCATTGTATTTTGGAGATAGACTTTGTGTTCCCCGAGGAGAAGTCAGACAGAAGATTTTGGAGGAATCACACAGTTCAGCTTATTCTATACACCCTGGGGGAAACAAGATGTACCAGGACCTGAAGAAGCACTTTTGGTGGAATGCTATGAAGAGGGAGATAGCCCAGTTTGTTGCCAAGTGCTTGGTTTGCCAGCAGATAAAGATCGAGCATCAGAGACCAGCTGGACTTCTTCAACCTTTGCCGATACCCGAATGGAAGTGGGAGCATATCACCATGGATTTTGTGACGGCATTACCTCGGGGTCCCAGGGGTAATAATGCTGTGTGGGTTATAGTTGATCGCCTCACCAAGTCAGCTCACTTCATACCATTCAGGGTAGGCCAGTCGACAGAGGTTCTGGCAGATAAGTATATGAAGGAGGTGGTTCGTCTGCATGGAGTTCCAGTTAGTATTGTGTCAGATAGAGACACCAGATTCAGATCTCATTTCTGGGAGAGTCTCCAAGAAAGTCTGGGAACTCGTCTGAAATTTAGTACTTCTTATCATCCTCAGACAGACGGACAATCTGAGAGGTCTATCCAGATCCTTGAAGATATGTTGAGGGCTTGCATGATTGACTTTGGGGGATCTTGGGAAGACCATCTTCACTTGGCTGAGTTTTCATATAACAACAGCTACCAGGCAAGTATTAAGATGGCACCCTTTGAGGCATTGTATGGTAGGAAGTGCCGATCACCGATTTGTTGGGATGAAGTCGGTGAGAGGAGTCTGTTGGGACCAGAGATTCTGATGCAGACTACAGAGAAAGTCAGAGTTATCAGAAATCATCTCAGGGCTGCTCAGAGTAGGCAGAAGAGTTGGGCAGACACTCGGAGAAGGCCATTGGAGTTCCAGGTTGGAGATCATGTATTCTTGAGGATATCACCTACCAAGGGAGTGATCCGGTTCGGTGCTCGTGGGAAGCTAAGTCCAAGGTATATTGGCCCATTCGAGATCCTGGATCGTGTGGGAGATGTGTCCTATAGATTGGCATTACCGCCTTCTTTGGACGGGGTGCATAATGTCTTCCACGTGTCTCAGTTGAGGAAGTATGTCTGGGATGACAGCCATATTCTGGATCATTCCGAGCTGGAGCTACAACCTGATTTATCATACCAAGAGCAGCCGTTGGCCATCCTGGATAGGAGTGTCAAGACACTGAAGAACAGAGCTATTCCATTGGTGTTGGTGTCATGGAACAGGCATGCGCCAGGAGAGGCCACTTGGGAGCGTGAGGACGTTATCCGGGATCGTTATCCTCATCTTTTCACATCTTGATTGGGTAAGACTCTTCCCTTCTACTTTTTCTACCGTTATCTTTCCTTGTATCCATATCTATCTATTGCTTTTCCTGTTATCTTTTACCTTATGAAATTTCGAGGACGAAATTTTTGTAAGGTGGGTAGATTGTAATACCCCTCTCCCGGAATACGTGCCTAGTTACGTATTCAGTCCTTTGACCGTATTTTCCGATGTACCTTCCGTATTTGACCGATTTTAATTTCAAATATCATTTTCCAATATTTTAGATTTTATGTGATTTTCTGGAATTTTCTGGAATAAAATGAATTTCTCCGAAACCAGTGTCGGCCAGTACCGCTGGCCGATTTCCGAATTTTTATCTTCCAAACTGTTAAGAATTTCTAGAAAGTCCTTTAGACATTATTGCTTAGAATCATATTTCCTACTTATACTCTTTTTCTGAGAATTTTATGAATTTATGAAAATTCTTTCGGAGTCGGTAAATAACTGATTCCGGGATTTTTAATTAAAAATCTATACAGTATTTCTTCAAACGAATTTCACCATTGGTCTTCAAATATTATTCTTGATTTTTGGTAAAATTTTCAGACCATTCCAAAATACTTGAATTTCGGGCATTTTTCCAAATTTGCAAAATTCCTTTTCCACTTCATTTCCACCTCATTTCCCACTCACACTTCACCTAACCCCACTCACTCTCTCCCTCTCCCACAGCCGGCCAAGTGGCCAAAGAGAGGACACTCACCTCACCCCTCCTTTTGCAAGAAAACCCCTCACTTCTATCCAATTTCCAACCCCTTTACAAAAATCCCAAACTATAAATTCCTATTCATTTGCAAATCACTCTTTTTCTCTCTTTCACTTCAACAAGAGAAGAGAAGCTCCATAATCTCCTCCTTCCACAACTGAACCCTAGCTCCAAGATCACTTCAAGACCTTTCCCTCCAGCCCAAGGCAACTCCAAGAGCACTTCTTCACCTCAAGCTTCAACAACAAGTGTGGAGTGAAGCCATCATCCTCATCCTTGAATCAAGTCACAATTGAACCTATCCCAAGTGAGTATTTCACTCACCAAGACTTGTATTAGCCCTAGAATACTTATATCTACACTTCTTGTACACCTAGGTCACCAAAAACCACGAATTGAACCATCAAACACACTTCCAGAAATTCTGATCTGCTCACTGTTCTTCACAGTATTAGTCGACTCATCATAGGAACTAGTCGACTAGAACACTTAGCTGAAACTTAGTTTTCTGGAAAAACCCAGTATTAGTCGACTTGCCCCAAATATTAGTCGACTAACAAACTCTCTGGAAACCCATATTAGTCGACTCCTAAATTTACCTAGTCGACTAATCCTTCCTGGACCAGAAACCCAACTTTCTGTATCAGCAGACTTAGTCGACTTAAGTGTCCATTAGTCGACTAGAACTCCCTATTAGTCGACTAACCTTCCTACCCTAGTCGACTAACTTTCCCTGAAACAGAATTCTAACTCTCTGTACCCCAGTATTAGTCGACTAACCCTTACCCCTAGTCGACTAATCCTGACTGTGTGTCATAGTTAATTTCTGTTCTGAATTTGGTTCTTATACTTGTTACATATGTATTATACCTTGCTTATTCATGCTTCAATACTGGCACAACATGACTTATTACTGAATGGATGTATCTCTTGTTACCTCATGACTTATTATTGCATATACTCGTTTCATGGCATGTTAAACAGTAATATCACCACTTATCATGCCATCTCTTAAAACTAAGCATGATACACTTGACTTTTACATAAAAAGCACCAACTTACATATGGGTCGGGGGAAATATGCGGATATCGATATGTGTTCGTGTTTACAGTGGTATTAGGTTGTGCACTATATTTTCCGGTCTTACCTGCGGTACTCCAGGGGACCGAGGGGAGTGCTTCCTCCCTTTCCTGTTTACTGTCATGACAAGGGCATACATAAGACCCTCCTGTTAGCCTAGCGGCAGGTTCCGTCTTCAAGCAACGGAACAATCCTGGGCCGTGGTCCCGGGTATGCACGGGACCCACTGTAAACATAGTTCGTCGATATAACCGCTGTTTCCAATAACAACCTTGTTTCACTAGGATATGGATCTATGTGCTCTGGGACGCTGGGTCACATAGCTAGATATCACAGTAAGACAAGTAATAATAATAAGACGTTAATTGTAAATTTGCTGCATATGATCTTACCTTATTGAGTTTACATCGATTGTTATTCATTGCTACTTATTGTAACTTCATTACCTTTATTCATGATCCTTATGTCACTTGACTATCTTTTATTTGTTATTATATGTCTTGACCCTTTGGATTTGCATATTCAGATTCCGAGGCCTGGGTCGAAGTGGAGCCATCCACCGAAGATCAGGCTTTCTTTAGTGAGCAGGCAGATTAGCTCCGGTCCTCGTGCCAGACTCTTCCTTTTGGTTCACGGGATCTCCATCCATTTCGTGAGCATTTTTTGTATTTTTGATTGTATATCGTTCATTTTGGACTTGGGTTGTGATAAAGGACACTTGTAAAGTGATTTTGCTTATCATAACTTGTATAGCTTTGTATTTATCTTTTGTAAGTTGGCATATGAATATACCACGCTGTGTGTTGTACTCTGATACTTGTTGTACTTATGCTTAGCGTATATACGTGGGGGCACCATCTGACCTACGTATATGCGTTGCAGTGACGTTCCCGTATCTTTGGGATCGGGGCGTTACATCATCCATAGTGAGGTCATCATCATCAAGAGTGTTATCAAATGTTACCTTAGAAGCGTCGTCTCCTTGTGCCATGAAGCACATGTTGGCGGCGTCGTGCTCCTCTTCGGATTCCGACTCCGAATCATCCCATGTTGCGGCCAAGGCTTTCTTCTTTCTTTGCCCATTCTTGGATGTGGTTGCTTGTAGAGCGGGGCAATCGGCAATTAGGTGACCGATCTTCTTGCAATGAAAGCAAGGACCGGGTTCATCTCTTTTCTTCTCGTACCTTCCTTGAGGCTTCCCTCTTCGGAAGTTACTTTGCCGTCCCTTCTTGTAGAACATCTTGCCCACCTTCCGGATGAGCATGGCGAAATCCTCATCGCAATCCTCCGATGAGTCATCCTCTTCGTGTATGGTAGGAGCGGCTTTGAAGGCAATGGTCTTCTTCTTTGGTGCCTCCCTCTCTTCTCTAACTTTCATCTCCATCTCATGCGTCTTGAGATTTCCGATGAAGCCGGAGAAGTCCATCTCCTCTTTGTCATTAAGCTCCTTGAGTGTGGTCGCCTTGACTTCCCAAGCTTTGGGAAGAGCTCTAATCACCTTCCTTATCTTTTGATCATTATCAATCTTGTCGCCTAAGGAAGAAAGAGCATTAGTTATTTTTGTAAAACGGGTGAGCATGTCATCAATGCTCTCATTATCAAACATATAGAAATTCTCATATTGAGAACGTAGCAAGTCAACTTTGGCTCTCTTGACTTGAGACGTTCCCTCATGAGTCACAATGAGTATGTTCCAAACCTCAAATGCGGATTTACAATTTATTATGCGTGCAAGGTCATCTTCATTTAATGCTTAGGTCAATGCATATTGTGCCCTAGCATTAGCCTCATAGTCTTTGGAAGTATCCTCGGACCATGTGCTCTCATCACTAGTGGGTTCAATAAAATCTTTGGTAATGGCCCTAGCTACCCTAACTCCTAGGGATTTAAGGAAGAGATTCATTTTCACCTTCCAAATGGGGAAGTTTAAACCATCAAACTTGGGTGGGGATTTAATGCTAGAAAAGTCCATGGATGCCATGAATGAACAAGTAAATGTAAATGCAACACAAATGTATATAGCCAAATATGGATCTCCCTAAGGTGGTTAGACCTAAGTTGTAGGGTTAGGCTCTGATACCAATTGAAATCACCTAGAGGGGGGTGAATAGGTGATGGCTATATGAATTATGGCAATAATGCGGAATTTAAAAATTAACTTAACAATTAACACAATACACAAATTCTTGCAAGTAATAGACAATATAAAAGTGCAAGTAATAAAGAGATAGAGTTTAGAGAGATTTGATCAAACGCAAACACAAGGAGTTGTTTCCGAGGTTCGAGCCACGCTCTACGTCCCCGCCTTCACACTTGAAGGATTTCCACTATTGAGGATCCCACTGGATCAACAATACAAGGACACACTTGTCCGTCTCTCGTGATGCCGCAACACCACCTTGAGCACACTAGCTCGCCTTGAGGCCGATGCCTCTACAACTTCACTCAAGTAAGAAAAGAGTGATCAACACTTGATCACTTTACAAAAGCTCACCAAGCACAATCCTAGAACCAAATATGTAGATGTAGATATATGGGATTGTGTAGTGCTAAGCTAGAGAGAAGTAGAGATGTAGGCTTCAAGATGGGTGATTGGAATTTTGGCTTTTGAGAGAAAATCTTGTCTAAAAGGAAGAGCTTGGAAATCTTTAGAAATCTCTTGTAAAATATTCTTGATGGCTCTAAAATTGTTTTGCAATAGTTGTCTAATCAATATGAGGTGACCCTCTATTTATAGGGGTCCAAAACAGCCTAAGAGATTCGTTGGAATCAAATCCCAAAAAGAAAAACAGTCAGAAAAATGGCTGTTGGATCTGTCAGAACTTTTGACAGAGTCCGGTCGACCGGGTCGGTCGACCGCCAACGGTCAAAAATATGACCGTTGGGGTTCATCGGTCGACCGGGTCGGTCGACCGAAAACTCCTGTGAAAGCAAGTGTACATCGGTCGACCGGGTCGGTCGACTGATATAGACGTGCACAGTATTGTGCACATCGGTCGACCGGGCCGGTCGACCGGTCACTGTGAGTTCTGAAAAACAGAACTTCCAGAACCAGAAAATCTTGGGTTTTTGGATTTGGGTCTTGGGTAGGATTTTTGGAACTTGTAAAAACATAGAGTATGAGCATGTGTCATACTTCTATCATGTTAAAATAGTTTGATAAAAATCCTTTTGATAGAAACTTGTTTTTCCATAAAAATTGTTTTTCCAAAACTATTGTTTTTCTAAAAATCTTATTTCCAAAATATGTTCTCTTTAGATCTAAGTTAGAAAATGGAATTTGAAAATCTTTTTGAAGCCATGAACCTAACTAAGAGGTGTGTGTGTGTGATAATCCCATATCTCTACTTCTAATATCTAGCTTTGACAAAATATCTAAAATAAAAGTAAAAATACAACTCTTGTTTTTCTTTGTTGTCTTGGTCTTGTCTTGATCTTCATATCATCATCTTGATCCCATACCATCCTAATTGTGCATAGCTTGGGAATCTTCATTTTTGCGGCGAACTCCAAATGTGTGAGTCTTTTAGCGGAGCCGTCAAAAACAACCTGTTAAATAACCTGAAATATTCTAAAACACAAATGTTAAATACATAACTAAATATGTTTTGTTATCATCAAAATAACTGGGATAAAGGCCTTTGGGCCAACAATATATAAATGTGATTCAGTCACATATGGTAGTTAAAAAAGATTCTCATACATTAACTCTGTGACATGACTATTTAGGTCATCCTGATTCGATAATGATGCGAAAATTATTGAAAATTCACATGGACATACCTTGAAGGGCCAGAAATTCTTCAAATCAGTATAATTTTATGTAGGGTTTGTTCTCTTAGGAAATTGATCACGAGACCATTACCAGCTAAAATAAAAACTGAATCACTTACATTTCTTGAACGTATTCAAGATGATACATGTGGGTCTATTAACCCACTGTGTGGACTATTTCGATAATTTATGATATTTAAAAATACCTCTAATAGATGATCACACGTTTGTCTATTATCTAGTTGTAATATGACATTTGCGAGATTTCTTACTCACATAATTAGATTACAAGCATAATTTCCTGATTACACAATCAAGAAAGTTAGACTTAATAATACTGGTGGGTTTACGTCTTAAGCTTTTAATGAATTTTTATGTCAATTAGGATTATTTTTGAGCATCATGTTGGCCATGTACATACACAAAATGGTTTGGTTGAATCACTAATTAAACACCTCCAGTTTATTATTAGACCATTAATAATAAGAATAAAACTTCCAATTTCTGTATAAGGTCGTGCAATTTTACATGCTGCAGTATTAATTCGCATCAGACAAGTGCATATCATGAGCACTTTCCATTACAATTGGCATTAATCAAGAACTAAATATTTCTCATCTAATGATTTTTGGTTATGCGGTATATGTACCAATTTCTCCACCACAATGTACAAAGATGGGTTCTCAAAGAAGACTGCAAATATATGTCGGGTATGAATCTCCTTCTATCATAAAATATATTGAGCGTCAAACTGGTGATATTTTTACGGCTCAGTTTGCCGACTGCCATTTCAGTGAGGTAATTTTTTCAGCATTAGGGGGAGAAAAGAAACAGCTGAAAATTGAGATTACATGGACTAAACTATTTTTTATTGCATCTTGATCCTTACACAAAACAATGCAAGTTAGAAGTACAAAAGACTATGCATTTATAAGAAATAGCAAATCAATTGTCAGATGAGTTCACTGATACGAAAAGAGTGACTAAATCACACATACCAACTGCAAATACTACTGTTCGGATTGAAATCTCAAAAGGACAATCTGAAAATGGAGTAATTAATAAGGTCTAAGACATGACTGAAGCGTAGTAGATTAATCAGTTCCAAAGATAAAAATCCTCAAAAAAAAGAGGAGAAGATAAGCATGATAACCCCAATATGAAAGAATGTATCCAAAAGAAACACGAAATAAGACAAATCAAGAGATAGAAAACCTTGAAAGTATAGAAAATATGAGATCTCTATTGACTATGTCAATACATGAGGACTATGGATTGAAATAAGATGAAAAATATTGCCTATTTTGTAGCATGTGATCATGTGATATTATTAAGGGAAGCGAGGATTCTGAACCAAGATCTGTCGCTGAATGTTAAAATATACATGATTGGATTAATTAGAAAGACGCTATACAGACTGAATTGAATTCGTTCAATAAGCAAAGAGTATTTGGACCCATTATCCTCACGTCTGAAACCGTGACACCAGTAGAATACAAATGAGTTTTTGTGTAAAAACGCAATGAGAAAAACGAGATTGTAAGATACAAAGCTCAACTTGTTGCACAAGATTTTTCACAAAGACCTGAAATTGATTAAGAAAAAACGTATTTTCTAGTAATGAATGTAATTACATTTAAATATTTAATCAACATAACCGTTTCTAAAAATTTAGAAATGCGTCTTATGGATGTTGTTACAGCTTATTTATACGGATCACTTGATAGCGATATTTATAAGAAAATTCTTAAAGGATTTAAGATACCTGAAGCATCAAGTTCAAAACTCAAAAAATTATAATCGATCAAATTATAAAGATCGTTATGTGGGTTAAAGCAATCACGATGCACGTGGTATAATCGCTCAAACAAGTATTTGTTAAAAAAAAGATACGTGAATAATCATATATGCTCATATTTTTTATTAAGAAAACAACATCCGGATTTATTATCATTGTTATTTATGTTGATGATTTAAATATCATGGAGACTCATAAAGAAATTTTAGAAGCAATAATGTTACTTAAAGGAGGAATTTGAAATGAAAGACCATAAATAAACTAATATTATATTAATTTATAAATTGAGCACCTTCAAAGTGGAATACTTTTATATCAATAAAACTATACTAATAAAGTTTTAAAATATTTTAGCATGAATAAAGCAAATCCTTTAAGTACTCCAATGGTTGTTAGATCATTAAATGTGGAGGAGGATCCATTTCGCCTTCGCGAAGATAATGAAGAGGTTCTTGGTCCTGAAGTATCATATCCAAGTACAAATGGAGCTCTTATATATCTTGCTAATGGTACCCGATAACATTTACTACTAATCTTTTAGTAAGATTTAACTCATCTCCTACACGGAGACATTGTAATAGAAGTTAAGCATGTATGTCATTATCTTCGAGGAACAACTGATTTGAGTTTATTTTATCCCAAAGGATCAAAACAAGGAGTGATTGGCTATGCAGATGCAGGTTACTTATCAGTTCCATATAAATTCAAGTCTCAAATATGATATGTGTTCATATGTGGAGGTAAATAATCTCTTGGCGTTCACAAAAGCAGACACTTGTTGTCACTTTTTCTAATCATGCTAAGTCATAGCACTCCATGAAACAAGTCGCGAATGTGTATGACTAAGATCTGTAATTCAATACATCCTAACAACTTGTGAATTACCAATTAATAAAGATTCAACAGTAATATTTAAAGATAATACTGCATATGTCACTCAAATGAAGGAAAAATATATCAAAAGCGCCGAACCAAACACATATCACAAAATTCTTCTCATTCAGCCAAGAGCTTGAAAATGATAAGAAAATTAATATTCAATATATCTGATCAAGTAATAATACGGTGGATCTCTTCACAAAGACACTTCTCACTACAACTTTCAGAAAGTTTATTCATGATATCAGGGATGCATCATCTGCGAGATTTATGAAGAAGTACTATTCATGTCAACTTGAGCGGGAGCTTACGTAATTGTACTCTTTTTTCTTACTATGATTTTATCCCACAGGGTTAAACCCTGATAAGATTTTTAATGAGGTAGCATAGAACACCTATATAAGAATGATATACTCTTTTTTCTTTCCCTATGATTTTATCCCACTGAGTTTTCCTAGTAACATTTTTAATGAGACATCATGAATGATGAGCATCTAAAGGGTAGTGTTATGAAAATCATATAGCTTCCCACCTACTCTAATAGTACCACCATTAATACCAAATAGTTCCTTACTATGCATGATGACGCAAGCGATGATGTCCGCATGTAAATAATGACTGTACAGTAACCTAAAATTTTCTATAAATAAGTCCTTTCTGATTCATTTCAATGTACACTTCAGAAATGATTAAAAGTTTCTCTTTCTACTATCTCTCTTTAGAATTCTCTCTCTCAGTGTTATATTTCTGAGTTTTTACAATAATATGGTGATTCTTAGTAGTAGACTCGAAAATAAAGCTTTGGAGGTCAGAACACATATATGAACGTTTAGTGCTGAATTTCTTTAAAAAAAATCCTAAACATTCACATAGGATAAGTCAATTTTCAAACCCCATGAATCTTTAGGTAACCATTTGTCTTTGAATTATAAAGAAAATTGTTACATCAAGCATGCATTTTATTGGTTTCTATAGGATTTTGTTGCTACCAGCTAATAAAAATAGTATTAAGGAACATATGGCATAGAGCTTTAAATTTTATATGCCTTTATTTTTTGAAATATTTCGCTACATCCACCTGCTTTGCTTCATAATTAAAAAAAAAACTCAGCATCATAATTTGATTCACTACAATCTCATCCACGTCAGCATAAACTGATTCCTCCCAACACCACTTGTTTATATATTTTTATTTTCTATTTTACCCTTCCTCCATTGCTCTTGACATTGCTATTCCTTTTACCATAATCCCGACACAGAGTAATTCGCGAGTCAACTTGCATGGTCAGATCATCGTGGGGTTGGAAGGGGGCAGGGAGCTCCCCTCCCGGAGTGGGGGGCGGAGTCCTTGAAACTTTTTTTGGATCAATCTTTTTGCAGATCTAGTTTTGTTCTTACTCTCGATGAGTTTTGTTTGCATTCAGATCTGAAAAGCATTAGGGATTATTTGATGTTAGTGAACGGGGAAATGAGGATTGCAACTCATGATTGTAGTCTTCTGTGAGGACTGACTCAGAAATAGGGCATTTTGTGAGGACTGTGATCATGGTCGCAGTCCTCACAAAAACTCAAAAATAGGGCATTTTGTGAGGACTGCAACTATGGTTACAGTCCTCATAAAGACTAAAATATATGACATTTTTGTGAATATTGTGATCATAGTCGCAGTTCTAATAAAGAAGACTGTGATTATGATCACAGATTCAGAAACATGATATTTTTGTGAGGACTGCGAATATGGTCGCAGTCCTCATAAATAGTGCATTTTATGAGAACTGCGATCATGATCGCAATCCTCAGAAATAGGGCTGCGATCATGACCGCAGTCTCATAATACATTTTATGAGAACTGTGATCATGATCGCAATCTTCAGAAATAAGGTTGCGATCATAGTCGCAGTCCTCAGAAATAAGATATTTTTGTGAGGATTTCGATCATAGTAGCAGTCTTAAAAAATAGACATTTTCGAAGTAGTCCTCTTTTCTTAAGCGATTACTTTGGGGCATTTTCGTCTTTCGCCGCTGATGAGCGTTTCAGCGCTTGAGACGTGGGTGAAATACACCTAGAGGGGAGGGTGAATAGGTATTTTACTAATAAAATGCTATTTTAAAACTACTTATGATGAAATATACAAACGATCACTCAAAACAAGAATTGAAGTCGCATTCTCTGTGAATGGCTCTAGAATTTCTCCTCTTTGATTCCTCTAGATAATGAGTTGAGGTGCTCAATTGCCTCCTTATTGAGATCAGTATAAACTGATAGTGAAAGTGATGAATGAAATGCAAGTAATGAAATTAAGTAAGATGAATAACTACATAAGTTTGAAATGTAAAAACAATCGAGAGCAAGATACAAGCAATTACCAACACAAGGGAATTGCTCTGAGATTCGAGCCACGCTCTACGTCCCCTCCTTCACCACTATGAAGGATTTCACTATTCTCTAAGGGATTTTCCATAAAGGGATTACAATTTGGTCTAACAAGATCGGAGTACACAGCTCCACCAACTCAATCCTTTACACAAGAGGTAGTACAAAGCCAATTGAGGTTACAAAACTCTTGGTGATCCAACAAGATCACAAACACTCTCTCTTACAACTTCCTATAGAGTAGGATATGAAGCGTAGCTCAAGAAGTTAAGTGAAAGAATAAATTCAATTAGAAAGATGTGAAAAGCTTTAAAACAACTGAAAATAACTTTGGAAAGAAAGAACTTGAAGAATGGATGCTAGAAAAACTTTTTTTCTTTTGAAGCAAACTTGAAAACTTGTGTAAACTTCTTATCTAAAAACAAACCAATGACCCATATATATAGGCAATGAATAAATATCATCTGTATATCATACCAGGTCATTTGGGATGTGTTTAGACACTTGGAAATCAAAAATGCCCGTTAGAATCCACTAAAATCAAAACAGATTCAAAAACTAGCCGTTATAACCAACTGGCAGGCTGTTGGTCGACCGACAACCGACAGCTCATCCATAAAAGAGCCGTTGGATCCGGTCGACCGACCGGTCGATCGCTCGGCAGTTCAAAAGAAAAAAATCAAAAGGTCGGTCGACCCTAACCGAGAGTGGTCTCTCAGTTAGTCGACCGCAAGGGTTAGCGGTCGACCGGTCGATCGATCAACAACGGGCACAAACGTGCACGCCCTTAGGCCAAAGGCCCGGTTGACTGGGCGGTCGACCGTTTTGGCCTGAAATAGGCATCGGTCGACCGTCCGGTCAACCGACTTGGACTGAAACAGTTTTTATGAAAACTTTTAAGTTTCAAATATTTTTCTAAATATTTTGTATTGGTTTATGGGTAATGTAGCAATGTATGGGTGATGAAATACATGTTCTAAACTTATTATAAAATTTTGAAAAAAAAATTATGAGACATGTATCAAAACCAAATATGCAAAATGCCAATACTATCAAAATTTGTATTTTTCGAAATCGTATATTTTGTATGTGTAACTTCTTGAGCATCAAAACTATATTCTACACTTTAACAAACTAATATCTTACTAGGCTCTAAGTGACTACAAGATCTTCAACGAGGCTTCTTCTTTAGTGACGTTTGAGTGCTTTGAGTTTTAATCCCGTATTTGAATTTTCTTGAGTCTTCACCACCTTCCATTAGAGGAAGAAAACTCCTTGAATTCTTAGAACCTAAAAGATACTTTAAAATTTCGAACTTCATTAGTACTAAATAACCACATGTGTTTTTTATCATCAAAATCATAAAATCGGGTGATTGTAACCTAGGGCCAACAGTGGGCGCACATCCTTACTTTAAAAAAAAGTGACTGAAGCGAACAGAATTATGAAGCTGAGTTTTTTTCCTAATTATGATTTGACGTAGGGGGTGTAGCGAAATGCCCCTTATTTTTCTAGCTATAAATATCAATCTAAATATCGCCAGTCATCATCATTTTTATTTTTTTATTTTTATTTATTTATTTAATTATTTTTGGGGGTGGGGTTTGTAAATTGGGATTGTTTGAAATAGCTAATATTAATTTACAAAATTAAGAAAAGAGAGTAGAAGATTTTTGAAGGTTT
Source organism: Agave tequilana (assembly GCA_038442645.1). Taxonomy (NCBI): domain Eukaryota; kingdom Viridiplantae; phylum Streptophyta; class Magnoliopsida; order Asparagales; family Asparagaceae; genus Agave; species Agave tequilana. Next base: position 47,211 of record JAVJIF010019825.1, on the reverse strand, counting down.
CAAAATTTTTAATTGACAACAATTAAAAAAAAGTATTTATTCGTATAATAACTATAGAAATTTGTCCCTTATTTCCTTGATAGCATTACGGCTTTTAACAAACATAGCTTATATAGTGTGTGCTAATTCGTAGAATAATCATTAAGTAAAAAACTATATACATAATCAGTTAATTATAAGTTACTGAAACCATGTAAATACCAACAAATCAAGTCATCAATTTACTAAAAACATACAAGGGAGATACTAAAATCCGTCAAAGGAACACGTAACAATTTATTAAAACCATCTTGTGCTTTCTTGTGATTTTTTTAAGAATATACTTGAATAATTGATTCGAGAGATATACATTATAAAGGATTTACATTACTAATAATATATTTTTTTGAATGAGTAAATTGATGAAGATGCATGATAAGAAATTTTTAATCTTAACTAACTTATTTTAAATAAACAACTAGGTGGGAAATTATGAGTTTATGACTGACACCGTAATTTGTGAGTTTAGGTCAAACATACGCGAGTTTCATCATAAAATGGATTTGCACCGTTAAGGATTTACAATATTAACAATATAAAATTTATTTATTTAAATGAGTGGTACGTTTCACCAGCTTTAAGACTTGTTTATTAGAGACATATATAAACTTAAGTGTACCAACCCTACAAGAACCAGAAGATGAGTTTCATGTGATTTCTTGATAAATAAGATTCCCTTGCGTGTTTTATGGTTTTGATTTAAGTTGTTTCATTGTGTTTGGAATTTAATACGTGTGTTTTTGTTTCAGACATGTGTCGCTTGCAATATTGAGCCATTTGTTAACTGGATCAGGTGTGGGTCAACTCAGTCAAGTTAATCCGAATTCGACCCCGGCACAATCATATGAGGCGACTGTAGAGAGAGATTATCAAAAAATAAGGAAAATAGTTTAAAAAAACTCTATGACAGAATTTCGGTGGACCGAACGATTGACCGACCTGCACAGGAGTTGGATCGGTCGACCGATATTGCACGAAGAAGAAAACAGAGAGCAAGTAGTGTTGACCGGTCGACCGCCCGATCGACTGGCCCAGCTCTGCAAGATTTACAGAGAGCTGGGAAGTTTGCGCGGTGAGCGGTCGACCGACTGGTCGACTGACAGTCGAGTCAGAGGTAATTTTGGACCCGACCTAGAGTTAAGCTGGGGTTTTCTTCTTCTCTCTATAAAAAATGAATGAACTCATTTCTAAGATATAAGAGAAAAGTGAGTTCTTGAGAGCACCAATTGTAAATCCTCTTGTAATTTTGTGTAAATCAAATATAGAACTCTCTCTTCTGCCTTGGAACGTAGGTAATCTTTCTGAACCTCGTAAATCTCTGTCTCCCCTCTTTGTGTGTGTGTTTGTGCATCTAGGATTGTGTTCTTGAGCTGGTCTAGGTTCAACAACGACTTGATCCAGCACAGTTTAGACCCTTAAAAAAGGTCTTCCTTATTCTACTCACGTATGGGATAAACAAATCAGAAACTCTTCCCTTGCTTTAAAAAAGCGGGTAAGTGGTTTACTCTCTCACCTTACCCATTGCCATCCCTCTTGTATTCCCTATTTTAAATATCAGCCAAGTCGGTCGAGATATCGTCCAATATCTTTTTTTTTGCCTGCTGCCGATGCGATACGGGAAAATCGTTCGCCATATCGTTTGCAGCAAAAAAACGTGCAATATTTGAAATATCGGCCGACAAATCACTCGATATATCACTCGATATGAAATAACTTATTTATTGCATGATTAGGTGCAAATGTACATTATTTTTTTACGGTCTTTGCATGTATATTACAACATTTTTTATTAGGTAGATGATATCTATGACACTAAACCAATTTTTATTTATCAATATTAATATTATATATAGCGTCCGATATGAACGTCCGATATGCGCGCGTATCCCGGATATCTCCCTCAGCTATCTAATATCCGATATGAAAACCCCCCATCTGATACGATCCTGATATCCGATATTTAGAACCTTGCTTGTATTTGTGCACATGAACAATTTTCGGGGTTGTTTTGGGTTCCGGATTAGGTAAAAGTCAGATCCGGACTCTATCCAACAAGGTTTTCGGGTTTCATTTGGGATCCGAACCCTTTTTCACTCCTAATCCTAAATAAAAGCCAGGGCTTCATTTTTGAAGTGGGCAGAAGAGAAAGAAGATGATGAACAGTCTGGGGAACGCGGCAAAAACCCTAGCACACTTAGAATTCTCGTTCATTCAGTGTCTCTCTTTGTATCTCTTTTAGAAGTTCTGCATTTGTTTCATAATTTCGCAGTAAAAGGTTTGCTCTACTGTTTGTCAAAATGTCTCTGTGGATGCTCGTTGGTGCATCTGAGTGCGGTGAGGATGAAAATTCTGTACACATCGAAATATTTGTATATACAAATCAGACTTGTTTTTGTTTACCTATGTACTTTGTTTGAATTCTATGCCTTGTTCAATTAGATTGCTAACAGAAATGGCTTTTTTTATCACACTTGGGACTTCATGTAGAAATTGTGAAAAACTGAGATACAAATGTAAACTGAGATACTACTACCATTTGCACTCTGTTGACAATCTGAAAAGAAAAGAGAACCATCATCTTCCAAGATGAGATTTCAGATGTAAACATTAGCTGGTAAAATGCTTGATGTTGATTAAGGAACAAGTAATGAACTACATGAAACAACTTTAACATCTCTTGACTATTTGTTCCATATTGCATTATATCCATGGGAGAAGCAATACAGGAGTAAGCTCCACAAGTTAAATACTCTGAGTTACGTCTGAGTTTTAAAAAAAAAAGCATTATTTTTTTTCATCATATTCCTTCCAAGTTTTGATAATGCACTAGGATACATCAATTATCTTCTCAAAGAAAACAAGAGTTACACACACATGGTTTGAAAAAAAAACTATTAACTACTGTTTTTAAGGAAAAGGTTGGTTGATTAATTTTCTTGCTTTAATAACGATTGGCTTATAGACCATCAACATGCAGTTGTCCAGTCAATGAACATCACATTTCAAAGTTTGCAAATAGAAAAACCCTCAATTCCATACATTTTGAATGTAGCTGGGAAAGGGTGGCATTCAATGGAACTGGGTGGCATCGGGAAATATGTTAGCAGATTTGGAGAAGAAGATACGAGGACTGATGCTTCAGAAAGAGAAGAACTAAGTTAGAAACGAGATTTTTGGTTCGAGGTTGGAGATGAATCGAAGGGGGGAAGGTGTCGGCTTCAATAGAGAACAAAGCAATGTGGAGAAGTACTTTTGATTCTGATTGGGATTCAAAATTGATTCACGAGTGAGAGTTGTTGTGAATCAGTTCAGTTTGGATCTGATTCCTCTGGCCAATTTTGTTGTGGCTTCCCTTGTGAAACATCCTTGTTTATGGTGAGTGCTTCACTTGTGCTTTGGTGAGGATTGCTTGTTGAGATGTTTGTGTATTTTCAAGTCTTTTAAAATAGGCTTATTTGTATGTTAATCTCTTAAATTTGATATTGATATTATCATGTTAGTCTCTCAAATCATTTATATTTCATCAAATTAGTCCCCTTAATTCAATTAAAGTACTAACAAGCAAAATATTTCATATAGTTCTTGCAAGTAATGAAGGATATCTATTTCTAATTGATCATTACAAAAGTCATCTTTCGACTGCCATCTCTGTTTTGACAACTAGCTTCTAAAAACCTCCTCTATTTCTCCTCTCAAATCGACCAATTCATATCTAATTTAGCGATATACACCAATGAATCGCTGCAACTGTAATATCACGGTCTTTACTAATGTAAATCGATAGAAAAGTATATGTAAAATTGCACTGCTAGAAGATTACGAAAAATCAAAAGAATTAAGAGTCAGATGCATGTATGCATACCCATTTATTGTCAGATTTCCTTGGTCCAACCACAAGAAAAAATGGTGACCTGTGAGAATATGCATGAATAAATATATGAACTGACAATTATGGAAAATGTACTTCCCCGCGCCTTTTGTCAATATATTCTGGCTGTCAAATTATTCTGGACAAGAAGAAAAACAAAACTGCTAGCACAGCGGAAAGCCTCTTCACGGTGCCATGAGTCCCTCAATTGTGTATGAGAAAGATGTTGCCCAATCTGATTTGAATAACAATGCTTGCAGGGTCTGCATCACATCATAATCTGGATCCAACTTGCGCTGCCAGCCCTGCAAAAAGAATGCATAATTTCAGAAAAAAGAAATCTTTATACCGCATAGATATAATTAGGAAAGAGTGTTGTGTGGCCCTGATGCAATAAAACATATCAATACCAAACTTGTAATAAACTAAATTTAGGTTTACAAATGAATTCAGCTGTCGAAGTGTTTAGCTTGAAAATATTCTGTGAGCTTGGCAACACTTGTTCATGCTTCTGTGTCTAATAAGCACAAGCTCGACAATTTGCTTGAACCCGGATTTACATTACAAGGGCTTGTTCATGTTCCAGTTTGTGAGCTTGAGTTTACCTCGTTTAAACTCGTTAATGAGAAACAAGTAGCAATGCTTTGAGTTTAATGGAACTTGAAATTTTAAATATGTGTCACATTGATTGCCACTTCTGTCACATAAATCATGATTATTACAAGCTTAAATCTGAAATTTAAACTAAAACTTGCTAAATAATTATTTTTCTTTAAATATTTCAAAATTCACGCATGTAGAACATGGAAAAATATATAGAAATAAGCAAATTTTAGTCTTAACTAGTCGAGGTAGGTTAGGTTGAGATTACTAATTGAGATAGGAACAAAGCTTGAGATTTGTCTGTCAACTTCTACCAACAAGCTTGAACAATGACTTGAACTGTTAATCAACAATTTGGTCAAACTTACAGATCTATCAAGGATTCAAGCATCCACCCAATCTTGCGATTTGGACTGATGTGGAGACAAGAGAAGCATACCAGAGCAGACAATTATTCATTATTAACTAAATATGCACATGAAAAATTTCCCGACTTGTGAAAAAATTTCAAATGGTGCCCTTTAGGTAGTTAAAAGATCACAAATGTTGTCACTATTATTTTGGGCATCAGCTAATTAAACAATATATTATGGTATATAACTAGATTGGGGTTGCCACTAATGTTGTTACCTTCAGCTACATGGATAATGATGGTTTGCTTTGCTAAGTTACCTGACAGTGTAATTAGCATCAGACGGACTGGACAAGCAACATAGGAAAAAATAAACAGATTTGATTCATATTCTGAAAGAAGTTTGTCCTTTCTGAGGTGGTATAAACTTGACAAAAAAGATTAGTTCTCTAGTTGGAGTCATCATCTTTTTACTTCTTCTACTCAAGCAAAAACATCAAGTTTATGGTCTAGCATCTTGTGTGCTTAAACAATTTCAGTAAATACAAATGAAACTATTGCCGTAAATGCAATGAAATCCCTGTTCTCTTATATGCAAAGATACGTACAAGAATGGCAGCTGGAAATTTGAGTTATATCTAAAGTGGTGAATCAAACAATAAGTAGTACCTGAAGGGAAAAACTCATCGCACTTATTGCACTAGAGAATCTATTCAATGACATAATAGATGCTTACCTCATCAAATGACATCTAATCTATTCAGTCATCTTATCTAGCAAAAAAAATAAAATAAAATCTGTTCAGTTATCACTGTGTCCTTATAAAAAGGAGTCACTTCACATCATTAGGCAATGAAACTATGATTTACTAATCCATATCAGACTAGATGCAAGAATTAGAGTATCGACTACTGTGCTCAAGCAGGCAGGTCCAGCATGGTATTAACGATCATATCACAAAGTCAAGGCACCAACAGTACTACATGTACTACCAGGAGTCACACCATTTGCCACTTGCAAGTATAAATGCAATTTGCAAATGGTGTTACTGCGAATGGTGTTGCAAATTGTCTGTTAGGTTTAGTTGTACTGTAACTGGTGCAGTTGTAAAAATCTCCAGCGTAAGATATGCAAACAACTCCGTCCTTTTCCGGAAGCTACCTTTTGAATTAGAGGCAAACAATGTTCATGTTTAGACATGGTTGTTGCCTCATCTTAAAAATATCATAACAGTGAGTAAATAAACACGTCCAAAATATGCACATGCTATTTGCAGAACTTCACATTGAATTCTAATTCATGGACAAACATGGACAACCACCAATTGGATCTGTACACACAGATTGAAGTAAACTGTAGAAAGATTTGGAAGGTTTCATTTCATTTCACACTAGAAATTAAGTTCAGGTTACCTCTAACCTAAGATCAATCTTCCACCCTTTTTATCCAGGATTTGACCGCATTTTGAAGATCAAGAGAAGGAAATAAACTTGGTGAATAGTATACTTTGTTGGTTCAGCATTTTCATATTCAAGTCCAAGGAAAAACTGTTGTTCCAACATGCTGTCTCAATATTCATATACGAAGGCAAAAGCTGGTACATTGACACTGGTGGAACAGTTACACAGCCTTAGATTGTACAGCGATCTCAAAGCAGTACAAGGTACAATACATATCAGCACACATATCTTCGTTGGTATTGGCAATTGTCAAACATCAAACTGCTATAAGTTTCCCAGCTCATCCCATGGGGCTCGAGGAATTGACACAAAATAATAAACATGTAATCTATGTTGCACGGACACGGCAACATTGAAATGGACACGACACATGGACACGTGGCAGATACTTAAAAATACACATGACACGTGCGTCTGACACACGTGTCGGACACATTTTGGACACGATATAGTTCTATGATATAAGTGTCCGTGCTACATAGCATGTAATTGCAACGCAAGTCCTCTGGTGCTTTAGAAATACTAAGAAAAATACTACAAACATAAATTTTTTGAGCCCCCTGACTGAAGTCGATGAGAGGTGGTGCAACTAGGTACATGCTGAATACCATTATGGTCATAGACACTCTTTCCATTGGCAACAATGATCTTTAAACACTCTTTCCATTGGCAGCAATGATCTTTTAACACCATTACTTTGTAAGGGCATTATTACTAATGTTTTTGTTTCTCATGTCAAGTGCAAAATCAGGATATGGCCAATATAAGCAACACTCAGCAATGCTTGGCAGCCATTCCCTTTCTTGAAAAGGAGCATGATCGCAAATTAGGCACTTTCCTATTTCTTCATTTTCACAACTGGGTGCCAAATTCAAGTGCTAAGATGGGTATTCTGACTTTTATAACGGGCATGCTTATTATGAATGGACATCCAATATATTAAAAATCATAACACAATTCAATTACTTCACTTGTTTTATGGGTCAATGAGTGAAGCGGATAGTATTTAACGAGCTTCTTAAATTCTCAAAAAGATTCTTCACTCACTTTGAGACACATACTGATGAACTTAAAAATAGGAAAAACCAGTTATAAATTATGCACGCAACCTTCAGTTTATGGGATAAAAACCTCAATAACCTGTTATACTTATGCACAAAGAGAATAAATTTTCAACCGAGTTCTTAGTAGGACTCAGCAAACATGTTGTTGTTAAATCTAGAGAAGAATTTCCTTAGTCAATAAAAGAGGAAACTTGATCAGTCCAAACAATTTCTTAATCTGGTAAAACGGTCCAAGAACCAATTCACGAGACTAGACTAATTGAGCTGTACTGTTTCAACAAGCAGTCTAATAACATTTAAGAATAAAAAAGTGGTTAAGAGATTGAATGGATGTATCTTCCACCACATGGCTCATCACGCCTATGGATCCTAAGATATTTGGCTTGGACTCAAACAACTCTTGAGTAGAAAATAGCAACCCATAATCATTTGTTGTATTTCCAAGCAAGTAGTCTAATGAGGACATCACCATTGCTAGTTGTTATTCTATGCCTTAGTTTATTATTGAGTTTAGTCGTTTTATTTTGCATTTAAAATCACATCGGTTATATCCGAGAACTAGACTTTTTATAAAGCCTATAAATAGGCTCCAGACTCATTTTATTAGTAGACAATGAATGAATTAAATTTTTCAGTTAAAATTTCAGAGCTCTTAAGATTGAGATGTGAAACCCGTGATGCAAGGGGTGCTAACCTAAAATATATCCGGTTCTTATCTCTATCTCTTAAACCGTAATTTCTCTTATTTATTTTCTTATCAAAACCCTAGTTTTCTATTTCTTTGTTTTGAAGGTGATTACGATCCTCCCGTATTACATCAGTTTGGTATCAGAGCCACTGATTTTCAATCCCCTTCAAATATTTTTCCTTCTCTCAAACCCTAGATCTAGATCCCTAGATCTATTCAAAAAAAAGAAAAAAAGAGAGCAGAGATCTGAAACCTTAGTCAGATCCAAAAAAGAAATAGAAAAATTACTGCTCTTCTCCCTCCCCCGACTCATTCAAAACCATAACCTAGGGTTTTCCTACCGCCATCATCCTTCACCACCACTACCTCCATCAACAACCCATCTCCTCCAAATCACCATAATCGTCGTCATCTTCTCCTCCAGATCACCATCATCATCGCCATCTTCCCCTACTCATCGATCTCCTCTACATCTCTCCACGCCACTGCTACATCCACTTCCCCATCATCTCCAACCGCCGACGAATTGGAGCACCACCTCCATCAAAACCCATCAACCCACCACCATCATCTCTATCAATATCAACCTCTTCAATCATCATCACCACACCATTCTCCATCATCATCTCCTCCACCCCAATTTTCCCTCAACGGCGAAGCCCGAGGTTGTTTCAGACCCGTCGTCGATCCCCAGACCTCCTAGCGAGATCCTCCTTCAGATCAGATCCGTCGCCTGATCCCCACGACCTTACTAAGGTTCTCCATCGCCGCCGCCACCAGAGCAAGGCCTCCACCGGCATCAGCTCCACCTCCGAGCCCTAGCCTGAGATCGAGGGAGAAAAGGGATTGCAAAAGAGTCATGGGTTTGAATTTTCAAACCCGTTTGCAACCCGATTAGACATAACGGGTTTAATTCGTGTCGAATCCGTTTCACAAACTCGACTCAACATGACCCAGACCCGATCCGCCTACAGCTGACATCACCTGCGGACATCACCAAGTCAACTCAGCGAGTTGACTTCGTCAGCTCAGTTCAAATTTTCCGAAAGCCATTTTGAGCTCATTTCAAGCCCGAATTGAGCCATTTTTTAAGCAACCAGTACTACGCGTCTATAGCCTTCACAATCAGGTTTGAGCTTCAGTCGTCTACCAGATTCAGCTTAACAGATCAACGCACAACAATCCAAAGGTCATTTCTCGCCCTTTTGGAGTCTATTTCGAGCTCTATTTGCAGCTTCCATAGCTGAGTCCCAGAGCCAGTTGAAAGATTTTACAACATTGAGACAGCAGAAAGGCAGTGATTCTTGAGTAACTTCTGATCTTTATACAATGCACGTTTATTCATGAAATTTTACTTTTGTGGAAGATATATAAATACTGATGCTGAAGATAAGGAAGTTGAACGGGATATGTATGTGGCTATCCCATATTTTTGGGGTTCTAATGATCATTATAGGTATGAAAATTGAAAAAATCACTTTGAAATTTTTATTCCAATTATTTCTCCTTGACATCTGAGAAGAAGTGCCACTATACCCAAATGAAACTGGCTGGAGAAGCTTATTAGTAGTGGAAAGACAGTCATATCGACTGTCGAGATTGGTTTGTCTTACAAGCAGCGTTTGAAATGTTAAACCGAAATTTCGGTCTCGAGGTGCTGCCGACACGACACAGCAACCCCAAGTCGGTGTGTTGAAATTGGGTTCATGTCGGCGACATTTCAGCCTCGACCCGAAATGTCGGCCGATATTTCATGTTTGAAAGTTGGCCGACATTGGATTTGGCTTTGTTTTTTGGTTTTCAACCTGACCCCATACCCAATCTGTAAAAGAGAGAGGGAAGAGATTAGGGAGAGAAAGAGGGGGGAAAAGATTAGGGCATCAGGCTGAATTCTTAGAGAGAGATCTTCGTCGTACTCGGCCTCGCCCGATATTGCCTCGCCGGTCCCCGACGAGGCCCCCTGAAGCTTCAGGAGGCTTGACGAAGCCTAGAGTGCCTGCTGACCTCTGTCGAGCCTCGACCAGCTCCGTTGCACCACTACGAAGCCTACCGAGCCTCGCCGGCCTCTGACGAGGCCCCACGAAGCCTGCTGACCTCCACTGAGCCCCGATCAGCTCCGTCGCACCACTACGAAGCTCGTCGGGCTCCGCCAAGACATGATAAGGCTCGCTGACCTCCGACGAGGCTGCAGGAAGCCCCCGACAAGCTTCTGTGACCTCCGACAACATCCCCCGACCTCTGACGATCGTCCCCGACCTTCTCGACCTCCAACAACCTTCTTCGAGGGTTCAGGCAACAAAAGTCTTCCTCGAGCTTCCCAAAGGCAAGATCTGCGGTTCCATTTTTTTTCCTTTCTTTATTTTTTCTGCAAGCCGATTTTCAATTTTTTTCTTGATTTTTGAAGCTAATGTGGAACTAATTTTGGGACTGAATGTGTTAAGGCTGACCTCCAACAACCCTCTCTGAGGCTTCGAGCATCAACAATCTTCCTTGAGTTTCTTCAAGCTTCTCAAAGGCAAGATCTGCAAGTTCTAATTTTTTTCATTTTCCTTTCTTTATTTTTTCTGCAAGCAAGTTCAAAATTTTTTCTTGATTTTTTAAGCTAATCTGGAAATGATTTTGGGACTGAATGTGTTAGGGATCATTTTTCTGCAAGCAAGTTCTTGATTTTTGAAGTTCAAAATTCTTTATGAGGTTATTTAGAACTGTGTTGGGCTGATTTTGGGACTCAATTTATGAGCTAATTTAGACTGTGTTAGGGCTAATTTTGGGACTGAATATGAACTGATTTTGGGATTGAATTTATGAGTTAATTTAGAACTATGTTATGGTTGATTTTAGGACTGAATATGAACTGATTTTGGGATTGAATTTATGAGCTAATTTAGAACTGTGTTGGGGCTGATTATGGGACTGAATATGAACCGATTTTGGGACTGAATATGAATTGCGTTCTAATAGTTCATTTCTTGTTGTATTTGATGTCTATTTTAATGTAGGAAGTGCAAATCAAGATGTTTTCTTCCGCACCTAATCAAGTCCCGACAAACAACGGGTCTAATTGAAAGATCATGTTGAGAACATGCGGTTATAAGCAATGATGAATTTACTGAGCCACACACAGAAGCAGTTGCGAAAGTTTCGCAGTTGAAGATTACAAAAGATCTTTCTGTCTGTAGTTGTTGCATGTTTCATGCCATATGTTCTCTATAAGAGGCTAATATTTTTTGTGAGTTTTGGTGTTGTATGTTGCGATTTTGAACTGCATTATCATTTGTGATTCTGAATGTCGGGCTTTCAATTTCATGTCCCTCCCCCATAATTCGAAGTCCCTCCCCCAGTAAGAAGAATTGGTGGTGATGAATCTTGTCTGAGCCAATTCCGAAGTCCCTTCCCCCGGTAAGAAGAATTGGTGATGATGATTCTTTTCTGAGCCAATTCCGAAGTCCCTTCCCCCGGTAAGAAGAATTGGTGATGATGATCCCTATCTGAGCCAATTTCAAAGTCCCTCCCCCCAGTAAAAAGTTTTTAGGTCTGTGCAGGAGATTAAAGGTTGGATCTTATACTTACTAGTGTTACAACTCTACAACCATTTGGTGTTATTAAGCGTTACAGCTCTATATTTATTTTTGCATCTAGTTATGGGTTATTCAATCTACTGCATGATACTTTGGAGGTTCTTGTTCATAGAAAAAGGGTGTTGTCTATTTTTTTGTCAAAATGTGCTTTAATGCAAGTTGTTGAGGTAAGTATACCCTATACAAAATGGTTAAAATATATATTGGCTTGATATATTATATGTGTGATGTTTAGGACATTTATGATATATATAATCTCTGAAATTGACACCGAAGTTGAGCAAATGTCTCCGAAATTTTTTCGATACCCGCAATCTGACATTATATTTTACCTTCTGACATTAGGCTGACATTCAACATTTATAACATTGCTTACAAGATCTTCTTCGTAGTCAGTATGCTCCACACCTCGAGAGGACACAATTCAGTAATCTGGTCGCTGAATGTAAGGAGATCCTAGCTGGCGTGGGGAGGATTGTAAACAACATGACAGTTGAAGATCTAAAAGCAGAGCCAGAAGTTGATGTTGAATCAAAACTAGGGCCAAAAGTTATTACTGAGTTGGTGTCACTGTAAGAAGAAATTTCCTCACAGCCCACAAAAGCTGACGAGCTCCCTATCGAGACCCTTGTTGATCTTCCAGCAAACCCTACCATGGAGCTAGTACCATCTTTGGCAGCTGTGAGGGCCTCATTATCCTTGAGATCGTCTGATGAGTATGACCGCTTGCAAATATTTCTACAGGAGACAGTTTCACAGGGGATTGACACTTTAATATGTGGGTTAGACTTCAATGGAGCTGAGTTGACTTGTTATGCTACATGTTTCTTGCTTTAGATACCATCAACTGCAATCGATCTGTCACGGAAGCATGTTCCACTTCCATCACCTTGGTCTCGACATGACACACTAGTGTTGATTCCTCGATCACCACCATGGCTCGATTGAGACGCTTCATGAGAAAAGCCCTCACTCGACAAGAACGAGTTTCTCCCACTCCGGGGTAAAGGATAAGGATTACTAGTTGTTTTTCTATGCCTTACTTTATTCTTGAGTTTAGTTGTTTCTTTTATTTTGCTTTTAGTATCACAACAGTTATATTCAAGAACTAAATTTTTGTAAAGCCTATAAATAAGCCCCATGCTTCTTTTATTAGTAGATAATGGATGAATTAAAATTTTCAGTCAAAATTTCAGAACTCTTGAGTTTTGAGATTAAGATGCGAACCCGTAGTGTGAGGAGTGTGAAGTTTATGGTGCAAGGAGTGTGAAGCCAAAATTTATTCGGTTCTTATCTCTATCTCTTAAATCCTAATTTCTCTTATTTATTTTCTCAAAACCCTAGTTTCTTATTTCTTTGATTTGAAAGTGATTGTGATCCTCCCGTATTACATGATAGTCATCCAAGTTGCTAAACTCTAAAATCAACCTAAATCCCAATCACCTTCAAATCGTAACCAAAATTTGAAATTTAAAACAGGATAGAATTTTCGAGTTTTCACCTCTTATGCGGGCTTCTCACCAAAACTCGAAAGCAAATAAACTCAGGAATGTAACTGGATATTTGAAGAAAGTTTTAAACATTCAATAAATCAATGAAATAGTCAAGGGGCCTTTTATGGACTTTATAAGAAGAGATTTCTAGGAAATAACCCATGTGGTACTAAACGCCCACAAAAAGAACACTTACTACATCAACTAAATGACATAAAATAAGTCTAAAATAAAACTAAGCTAATTTACGTCGCTTCCTAAAATAGACTCGATCGAATCAGCTCCTAAGCGACGTGATGTCATCATCAATTCTCCTCGAGTGGGAAGAACTCGACCCCGTCGAGTGTGTGGGGAGAAGCTGTTGCTGGCTCTAATAGCGCTCCTGTAGGTCGGGGTCAAGATCCCGAAAGTCCTCGGTAATTCAAGAATTTTCTGAATCAAGTCTTCCTTTCCACTTAATGAGATAGCATCGCATCCCTCCATCTCTAATAGAGACAATCTGATCATCCAAAATAGAATCTATGTTTTATGTAACATGGGATAGTTTAGGAGGAAGTAGAGGTAGTGGGGGGCTTTCAGAAAGAAGGTCATGAGTAGGCTGATCCACGAATGAACCAGAAAAGATATCAAAGGTACCTCTATATGGAATCAAGTCCTCAAAATTAAAAGTGCAACTGATGCCAAAGTCCGGTGGGAGATCCACCATATAAGCATTTGAATTGATTTTCTTGAGGATTTGAAATGGCCCCGCGTTTCGCGCGTGTAATTTCTTCACGGTTCCCAGAGAAAACCGCTCGAGAATCATGCGTACCATCACATAATCACCTACATTAAATGCTCTTAATCTGCGATGTATATCTGCAGAAACTTTATAATTAGCATTATTTTTCATTATCTTCTCTCTGATCTCCTCATGTAATGTACGTATATAAGATGCAAATGCTATGCAGAGTCTGATATCCTAGAATGATGATGAGCCATGGGAATTAAATCAACTTGCTGTCTAGATTTAAAGCCAGTTACTATTTCAAAAAGACTAAGACCCGTAGTCCTATTGACAGAACTATTGTATGCAAATTCGGTCATAGGCAAACTGAGATCCCAAGTTTTCAAATTTTCTCCAACGAGACACCTAACGAGATTTTCTAGAGTCTTGTTTACTAAGGTTCTAAATATCGGATATCAGGATCGTATCGGATGGGGTTTTTTCATATCGGCTATCGGATGTCCTGGGAGATATCAAGGATACACGTGCATATCGGGCGATTTATCGGCTGATATTATCGGCCATTTTTTGCTGCAAACGATATGGCAAACGATTTTCTCATATCGTATCGGCAGCAGGCAAAAAGAAGACATCGGACGATATCTCGACCGACTCGGCTGATATTTAAAACAAGGTTGTTTACTACCTCGGTTTGATCATCTGTTAATGGATGAAAAGCTGTCGAGAATTTCAGTTTGGTGCCCATCTTATGCCAAAGTATTTGCCAAAAGTAGCTAACAAACTTAACGTCCCTATCAGACACCATAGTTTTAGGTAACCCATGCAACTTGACGACATTATCAAAGAACAAGACAGCTACTCGAGACGCATTAGAGGTTTGGAGCACGGAGTGAAGTGAACCATTTTGGAGAATCAATTAACTACTATTAAGATAGAGTTGTGCCTTTTCTGAGTTTTTGGTAACCCTTGTATGAAATCTAGGCTCACGTTTTCCCAAGGGCAATTGGGCATAGGAAGAGGAGTGTAAGGTCCGGCAATCTGCTTTTGTTGCTTGGCCAGTTGACACGTGCGACACTCGCCAATGATCTTAGCGACATCTTTCTTCAAGCTCGGCCAATAAAATCGGTGTTCAATAGCCTCAATTGTCTTATTCTGACTGAAATGTCCAGCCAGACCTCCAACATGTATTTCCCAAGAGAGAATCCCTGAGAGACGTAGGGGGATACATAACTTACGGACTCTGAATAGATAACCGTCTTGTAACAGAAAGCGGTCCATTTCACGAACGGAGCCGTTCCGTAATGTGATGTAAATTTCCCCAAAGTCGGAGCATGAGTCATACTCCTCCCTCGAACACTCATAGCTACCAAAATCATTACACGCCGGCTGAGCGTATCAGCAACCTTATTTTCAACTCCTACTTTGTATTTGAGAACAAATGTGTAATTCTGGAGGAACTCCACCCATTTGTTGTGTCTCACATTCAACCTCTTCTGAGAATTGAGGTATTTCAGCGCTTCATGATCTGAATACAATACGAACTCCTGTGGTAACAGATAATGCCTCTAGTAGCGCAAAGCTTGTACAACCGCATAAAATTCTTTGTCATATATGGAGTATCGCTGTCGGGCATCATTTAATTTTTCGCTGAAATAAGTAACAGAGTGGTTCTCCTGACTCAACACACCACCTATTACTAGTCCGATGCGTCACATGTTACTTCAAACGCCTTCGAAAAGTCAGGGAGACGCATAACATGAGCTTCCGCCATCATCCTCTTGATTTTTGTAAAAGCTTTGGTGGCAGCAGGAGTCCACTTGAACCCTCACTCTACAGACAGTCGGTTATAGGTGTCATAATAGCGCTAAAATTCTTTATGAACCGACAATAAAAAATGGCTAACCCGTGAAAACTCTTAACTTCCCTAATAATTCGGGCTTGTGGCCACTTGGTGATTGCTTTCACCTTCTCAGGATCCGCAAAGCTCCCTCGGATGAAACCACATATCTTAGGAAGACAACCCTGTTTGTACAGAAAGTACACTTCTTTGGGTTTGCATAAAACTTCTCAGCTTGGAGTGTGCGGAGGACTTGCCTCAAATGGCCCACATGTTGCTCCTGAGTTCGGCTGTAAATCAGTATATCATCAAAGTATACCACTATGAATTTACCGATAAATGGCTGAAACAATTGAGTCATCACTCTCGTGAAGTTGTTAGGAGCATTGGACAGTCCAAAGGGCATAACCAATCATTCACACAGCTCATCATTAGTTTTAAATGCAGTTTTTCATTCGTCCCCTCGCCGAATTCCAATTTGGTGGTACCCACTCTTAAGATCAATCTTGGAGAAGATTGTGACACCTAACATCAGATCCAGTATATAATCAAGACGGGAAATGGGGAAACGATACTTGACGGTAATCTTGTTGATTGCATGACTATCACACACATACGTCATGTACCATCATTCTTTGGTGCCAAAAGTGTGGAAGCTGCACAGTGCACATGGGCTCAAACTTTCTCTGATGAACCCCTTGTCAAGTAACTCTTCTACCTGCCGTTGTAACTCTGCATGTTCAGTAGATTTCATTTTGTAGCGGGGCAGGTTTGGCAAAGTTGCTCCTGAGACTAAGTCAATTTCATGTTGAATGTCTCGCATGAGAAAGCAACTCACCTGATAGATCTTGTGGGAGGATCTCAAAAAACTCCTCCAAAATTGGTTTAACGTGCCCGGAGATCGGCACCTCAATCTTTCGCTCAGCCTTTCGAGTCACGAGTGCATGACAAGTAGAACCATCATTCAAACTCTTTTCAATTTGATCGTGGCTAATCAAATTCATTATCATCTTACCTTTGCCATTATCACTCTTCTTTACAGGAGTTAAAACATCCACTTTTCCTTTACCTTTGTCAATCTTTTTTTCTCGGGTTGGTGGTTTCGGTTTATTCGACATTAGCTTCACCCTTTTGTCGTTATGGACGAACGAGCATTCATTAGTACGTCCATATATAGTTACATCTAAGTCGAACAACCATGGTCGACTCAAAATAATATGACCATCCATAGGGAGTATGTCACACCACACATTATCTGTGTATGTGACAAACAGGATAAGAATTTGACATCTCCCCTGAACATCTATGGATGTAGCGTCGATCTATGTGACCTTGTAGAGGTTTGAATGTTTCACCGGTCTCATCCCCAAGGTGGTGATTAACTCGATGCAACGGTGTTGATGCAACTGCCACTATCCACTATCACCTTGCAGCTCTTGTTTTTAATTTTTGTGCAAGTTTGAAATATGATAGTCCTTTTCCAGTCGTTGAGTAGCTCAGGTTGGGTTAAGGTGCACCTAACCACTCCGAATTGGGCTCGGCCTATGCTAGGAGATAGGTTCATCACTTCCACAGTTCTGATGCACCCATTGAATTCATACTCTTCGACAGAGACATCTGAGTCATCATCTTGTTGATGCACGATCACTTCACCATTATCCTCTTCTTCTATATCTTCAATGGAAACTTTCACGAAGAGGGTTTTGGTTTGACTCGGGCACTGGCTGGCATGGTTCAAAGACTCGGCCGAGTCGGAGACGAGTCGGCCGAGTCGTATCCGTCTCGGCCCACTCCGAGACGAGTCCGAGTCACGAGTCGGTCGATTCAACTCAGAGGAGACTGACTAGGCCGAGAATCGGAATTGACTCAGTCGATTCGGCATTATGATGATAATTTTGTGCCTCATCGCAATTCAATGTGAAAATAACTACATTAGCATGTATTATGAATGTAGTTTATTCAATTTACTATATTGTGCATATATTTTGATATGCTTCTACCGACGACGCGTGTATTTATACTTTCGCTTTATGTTTAGTGTGCTAGGTGATATATTTTGGACATGTGATACATGAATATGGATGTCTACATTTTTTTAAGATTTATCGTGATTTTTTCAGAATTTTTAGCTTTCTATGTAGCGTTTTGCGCGTATCGCCCGATACCGATCCGAGTCACCGAGACCGATCCGTCTCAGTGCCCGCCGAGTCGGCGGCCGAGACCGCGACTGTGAACCATGCTGGCTGGTAAGGTGTCCATACCCTTGATACCTATAGTATTGAGTCTGTGGATTGACCTTTCCTAGTTCACTAACTGTTCTCCTCTCGGAGGTGGTTGACTTTGCAGCAGAAGGACCTGCTGGTGTGACGCTTGAGGAACTGGAGGCAGGTTTGCTCGGGACAGAAAAAGATCAGCTAAAGTTTGGCTTACTAGTAGTGGCGCTCTTAGAGTTATCCTTAAAATTAGTTCGATGAAAATAGGATCCTCTAGACTCATCTAAGTCTGTGACTAGTTGATATGTCTGCTCTAGAGTCGTGATGCCTTGAGCGATGAGCTCTCGGCGGTAATCATCCTTACGACTAGACCTAAACCTAGATAGGGTCTGTTCGGGAGACTCTAACTCGATTGGTCCGCACCGATTCAAATATTCATCAAACTTAGCAATGTAATTAGTGGCTAACTTGTTTCCCTGAGTCTATTGATTCTACTTATCTAGTAATTACTGATTGAATAACGGTAGAACATACTTCAACATAAGCTTCTCTTCCATGCCTTCTCAAGTCTCCACTGGGTCTTCTCTTCTGTACCTCATCGTCCTCTCAAGGTTTTCCAATATGTCCCGCTTGTCACGTTAGTTTCATCACGACAAATCGAATCTTCCTAGGCTCAGACATGTCATGCCAACAGAAATAGCGGTACCTAGCCAACTGCCAGTCTATATAAACCTGAGGGTCCAAGCGCCCATCGAAGAAAAGAGCATCGACTTTAATGCTCTTGATATACTGGGCATCAGCGTCAGCTATATTGCAGGGTTGAGCTTGCTCTCGCCTGGGCGATCTACTGCCGTTTCGAGAATTTTCCTCCTATGTGTCTCTCCTACGATTAGTTTCTAGCCCATCAAGTCGGGTTGCTAAGATTCCTATAATTGACATCAATCTGGTCCCTAACTTGTAACTATCGGTCCATCTTTTCTATCTTATCAATGAGTGTGTTAAGTGTATCATGAATGTTAGGGTCTATTGGTGCAGAAGTTTCTCCTATAGAAAAAGTTCTACCACTCCTGGTTGGCATGCAAGTCCCTAACTGATCCTATATGCAAACTATCTTAAAATGAGAAATATGTTATACAGGAGGAGTCAAAGATTAGATTAATATAAATAATACCAACTCTAAGCTATGTAGATTAACACATAATTAAGAAAATATAATGTAGAGACAATGGTAAAAACACGAGCTAACACGGTTAATTCCAAATTAAGTCAAGTGATCCCAAATTCAAACTAATTTAGTTGCACGTTAATATCAAGTCAGGTTACCACTCAAGATCAGAATATCACAACTCGCTATTTAGTGGGTAACAGTCAATAGATTCTACTTTGCGACAAATTGGAATAGCTATCTATCTCAATTAAGTAGCAGGATAACTAAACAGAATTTTCAAAAAACTTACCTGAGAGGCGACCGAGGCTTAAACCTGAACTTGACTGTTGCAGGAACGTAGTACTGATCGTCACGAATTCGCTGCCTCGAAAACGGTTCGATTTGGACTTGAGACGAACTCTGAACGGTCTTCGAAATCGCTGAGTTGCTCCTGTACTGGACTGAGTCAAACTGCTGAGTTGGCTCGGGCCGAGTCAAGCGGATCAGGGCCGAGTCAAGTTGGACTGAGCCAAGCGAATTCGGACCGAGTCGGACTGGTTGGATTCGGCCGTTTCTAAACAGTCTGAGTTGAGTGGGGTCGGGTCGGATCTGTTGGATGACGCTAACCTGACCAAGTGAGATCCAATAATCGGGTTTAAATGGATTGAAACCCACGCGCTATCCTCTATCCACCTCTTCGATCAGCTCCTTGCTAGGGCTTGGATCCTGGCGACGGTGGCGCTGCGGCGAGGCGCTAACGACAACAACGAGGCGCAGGCAACAACGAGGGTAAGGTCGGCGGACACGAAGGCTCGACGCGACGGCAGTCGTGGAGGTTGGTCTCCAATCGAAGAAGAGGAGGCGAAGATGAAGTCAGAGGGGTGAGATATGGCCTCAGGAAGCAGCGAAGGGTATGGAGGAGCTGCTGACGAAGGCGATGATGGCAGTTCAGGAGTCGGATTGCTGACGACACCGAGTTGTGGAGAAGACGAGGCGAGGATACCAGAGGCATCACGGCAATTGACTGGCGACGTCGGGGGCTCAGATTTTTGTCGGTGTCGACTGAGTTCTTGCGGTAAGGACGAGAGGGGTGAGATTGATGTGATGACAAGGGCAGAGATATGAGATTTGCCGTAACGGAGGGGGAAGAAGGATCTGGGTTGAAAATGTGGTGGCGATGGTGGTGTTTGATGATGACGAGCACGAGGGTGGAAGATATCGAAGGATTTGGAGGTGGGTGGATGTCGATGGCGACGGAATTTGGAGGGGGAGGGAGATTGAAAATGATAGAATAGTGATGATGGCGGTGGAGGACGTGGGTATTGGGATTTTGGATTTTCAGAAATTTCATTGAGAAAATTTCTACAGTGTATTTTTTGAATGGATGTGGGATCTAGGTTTAGAGTTTGGGACAGGAGAAAATTTGAAAAAAAAAAATTTGAAGGGAATTGAAAACTTGCTCTGATACCAAATGATGTAAAATCAACATGCATCACAATCACCTTCAAATAGTAACCAAAATTTAAAATTAAAACATGATAGAATTTTTGAGTTCCACCCCTTACGCGGGCTTCTCACCCAAAACTCGAGAGCAAATACAACAACAACTAAGCCATTTGTCCTAAGTAAAACTTGAGAGCAAATAAACTCAGAAATTTAGCTGGATATTTGAGAAAAATTTTAATCATTCAATAAATCAATGAAATAGTCAAGGGGGGCCTTTTATAGGCTTTACAAGAAGGGACTTTTAGGAAATAACCAATATGGTACTAAACGCCCACAAAAAGAACACTTTCTACATCAACTAAATGACATAAAATAAGTTTAAAACAAAACTAAGTTAAAGCCAAAGAACTGCATTACGCCGCTTTCTGAAATAGATTCGATCGAATCGGCCCCTAAGCGGCATGATGTCCTCATTAGTTACTGAGTTAGCATGATGATCTTTACTTTTCAAATTGTGTGGAGGAAACTCGTATACTAATTATAGGGCTGATGTCATTATACAAGTACAACAAATCAGCCTATGAATCTGAATAATTCTCTTACCAGATATCAGATGCAACCGATTAACAAGTTGGCTTTGACCCTAGATATAGTTTCATTTCCTTAATGATGTTGGGTAGGATATGATCCTGGATACCTTGTAGACTCGTTATGAGTTATATTTACATAAATATGCTCTCTACACATTCGTGGATTGCATGTTATAAGAAATACAACAGTCAGACTTACATAGATATTTTCAATTGATTCCTATTTGACTATGGAGCAAACTTTTGAGGCATAATTAAATTTACTCTAACCGGTCTTATTACGGTTTCTGGACATGTCTATTTACTTCTGTGAAAAAGTTTATGAGATAAAAACAAGAAAATATGTCTGCTAATGCTTGTATACTTTTTCAATTGCAAATATGATACGAATGTTGAAAATACTGCCTGCGTAAAGTGTAGCGCTTTACCTCCTGGAAGCTAAAAGCGTAAATAACATAGAATGAAGTGTAAGTTACAGGGGTTTTTTTGATATAAAACAATCCTAAATAACAATAAGTAATAAGAAAAGTACTCTAAAAGTATTTAAAAAATCTAAAAAACACCTACATGAATTTTTAAGATTTAAAGAAGACATTAAAACCACACCATATATATAAAAATAGAAACAAAATCAATCTATAAAACCAGTCTAACCCTCAGTGACCAAAACCTAAGAATGCATCCAACATCAAACAGAAATAACAAAAAAGACTCATCCACGGTTCACCGATGTTTGCTATTGTGAAATGAGGAACATGGATCTGAAAGTAAGTCACTGAGTGTCTGTAACTAGCATCGCCAGCGTCGATTGAGGCTCGCCGGTGATGATCAATGTCAAAGAAGGCTCATTACCAAGATCTATGCCTCTTGGTAGAAGATTACAGCCGGTCTTTAAATATTATATGAATCACTGACGGGTCATTGAGGTTTCGTCACAATCTCAGTTCACTGAAGATGAGGCTTCATCACTCAAGCGAGAAGCAAGTCCTAACTCAGTTGGTTTAGATATGCTAAGAAAGTCCCTCACCCATCCACTTCTCCAGTCTTAAGTGATAAGAAAAATAATTAAAATACCGTAGTGTAGCTATGATACCGAAAAGCATGCATAGCCACATTGCTTCTTAACTTTTGAAGCACTACAAAGCATATACGGAGAACTTCGCTTGATGACAGTAGTTGTTTTAGACTAAAAAGATAGCTTTCTTCAACATTGTATGATACTAATGTTTCTACAAGGATAAAGAATTTGATTCATCTGAAGCCCCATCTGAAGCCGAGAAGCATAAAAACAGAAAGATAGGGGGGGAAATGCCACCAGGATTCCCGAATCCAGAGTAAGGTCGTAGATCTTCGGTTTCTAAGTGGTGTTGTTTCGAGTATGGACCCCAGAAGATAAAGAGAACCAGTTTTCACGCAAAACTGGATGAAGACCCCCTTTCTAACTTGTTGGGAATTGCCCTTTGCCTTATTAAAATTAGACCGAACATGTTAGCTTGGAAACATCAACCTAACATGAACCCTAGCAAGTTAGCTGATTAAAAATATAATGGTGAGTTAATCATGTACCAGATCCTGTTGTCTTGGATCTCTAAGTTATGCTAAAAAAAATTCATTAAAAAATATTGGCAAAGTTTCACATTTGAGTATTAGGGATATAATAGTAATTTGCTTTATAATTTCAAAATGATAAGTCAGGCATAGATGTACAAACAAAGTTAATGAGATTACCTCAAGAACTAAAGTAGTTATCATTACAGTGCAAACATTGCCATCAATGTTGACTTTATGACGTCGAACTTTCTCAAGCAATTGCTGCATGCACTCAGCTGAATGAACATTTTCACACTCAGGGGTGTCCCAAAAGGTAAACAACTTCTCCACTTCCTGTTTGTTGGTAACCAAAGATAAAATCAGAAAACAATTCTTTTCCACCATATGACTTATGCAAATAGAAAGAGTACACCATATAACATTGTATTGGGCTCTAGTAGAAGTTTCAGAGGACACACACACACACACACACACACACACACACATATGTGAGAACTACACTACAGAAAAACTAAACCAGCGATAGAATGCATCCTTCCAATATCAAACACAGTGTGTGCGCGCGCGCACACGTGTTCATGTGTGTGTGTGGAGAGGACATTCAAGTTGGATATGCTCAGAGAAGAATAAAGGTTTCCCCACTATAAGAAGAAGAAGTAGACACAAATGTATGTATAATATGTTTATACTATTTACATCCATGTTATATTAAAAAAAGAGTTTTTGTTTTGTTGTTTGAACTGTGTTCCTCAAAACACATTCCCTCCCTCCTTTCCTCCCTCCAAATTAATCAAAAATAGCCTTCTATTATCACTTTATCATTCCTAAAATGTCCTGCACGAACCATCACCAAAATCAGCAATGCATCCTGAGATCGAGTTCTTAGGCACAAAAACACTAACTAGGAGCGAGTGGGAGCTCTAAAACTGGGATGTAGTTCTGACTACATAAGAGGCTGAAATGTCAATCTCCTTAAAATAAGCACTCAAATCCTAGAGCAACACTTTCAAGAAATCAACACCAGAAGGTTCTTGATTTCTCTTATTTTTACTAATCTCAAATATAATTAGGTTTTCGTACCATCAGTGCTTTGCTTTCTATATTGTTGAGGTGAGGAGATTGATCAAGGCGATCAATGGGAGGCTTCTCTTCAGCTGTGGCTTGAGTTAGTATGGCCTTGGTTTATTTTCTCTTTTAGTTTCATAAAACTAGGATTTTTCATTTGGGGACCTTTTATTTATTTGCACTCTGTTGATTTGGTTCAATGATTGATCTTCTGTAAGCTTTGAGGAAGTTCACAATTGCCTAAACCTAGGATTTCTGATTTTTTGATAAGAAGATCCAATCTTTTTGCATAATTTCAACAACTCCTAATGTTTGCCCAAATTATGTACAATGCTGTTTTTGGTAATGCTAATATTAATATTGCTAGGTGGCACATCCCTTAAAACTATTTTATGCTTTTGGGAGAGTAAGGACTTTGCGTTGAAATCAAAATGTAATTGGTAAGAAATCAAAACTTTTTGCAAAGTTTGACGGAAAGTGATAGAAATTTCAACATTACAATGTCTTTCACTATGTTTTGTATACAGGTATATGGTAGGGATTGGTTTTAGGGAAATTTTAGTTTAGACATCAATCTTGAAAACATATTTAGATTAGCCCCTTCACCAAAGAAGTTATGTGGTACACCCTTGAGTATTGAAAGATTTGGGGAAAAAACTCTCCAGCTCAATATACTTATAACTTGGCATTTTTATCTTAAAATACAAGATACTAGTACAAAAATAATGTTTGATATTTTGATTTGGTCAAAGTGGCATTCTCATTTAGAGGATAATGCCAAAAGAGTTGGTAGATTTTTCAAAGTTTGGAAAAACCCTTGAGAAAAAGATAAAACTAACATTAATGGCAAGAGCCATTCTTTTTCCATCCAATTCTCCTCCATTTCACTCCTTTTTCTAGTCATGACCTCTTTTTTAGGTGAATTGCATCCCTTTTCCTACACATGTTCCCTCCATGTTGCGTTATTAACACCATTTCCTCTACCCCTTTTCCTCTCCAGCATATTTTATTGAAATCTCCCAAAACAATGGAGCTTCCATTTATTTTCCCCTTTATTTCATCCCACCTACTACTAGGCACTCTATGATGATGAAGTTGTCATGAGATCAGAGAGCAATAATGACTTTATACTAGAAAGGGAAAAATTGATAGAATGGAAAAATTAGGGCTACGATTTTGAATCTTCACATAAGTAAGAGAGACGAGAGATGGTACAACAAAAAAGTTGCTTAATTGGAGAGAAAAGAGAAGAAGGTATGTCAAATTATAACGAAAATATATATCCCTCCCTGTATGCTTTACTAGGAGAATTAGATCTGGAAACTAAAGCGAGCTGGAGGGGTTTTTCCCAACTTTTTTCGGGACTCAAGATTGTACTCAGTGTTCTAAATATCCCCGATATAACCCCGATATTGCGCCGATATTGCGTTTACGGCACCTAGCCGCAATGATTTGGCACATCCAAACCGATATAGCGATTTTCAACCCAAAATCGCCGATAAATCGGCATGGACCCGATATATCGGCCGCAATTTCGGCGATTTTGGACCCGATATAGCGTTCACACTTAATTTCTAGGTTAGATATTTGGGTAATTCGAGCGATGTGGCAATATGATATTTGTGAAGATTCTACACTTGGATAGTGATTATACATTTATAAGCTTAATGCAAGTTATCGAGTTAAGAATATCTTAAACATATAAGTATGATGAATTATGTAGCTTTATATAATTTATGCATATATTGTCTTATTGAGATGCAATTTAAGACAAGAAGATATGTATATTTACAGTCCGATTTTGACATCCGATTTTTGAAAATATCCCCGATATGTCCCCGATATATCCCCATCCCCGATAAATTTTCCCGGCCGATGTAGCCGCTGTGGCCGCCATTTAGAACACTGATTGTACTACACTTCTTCTTTGGTCAAGAGGCTTACTCCAAATAGGTTATCAAACAAGGAGCCTATACCAAAATTTCCCTTGGTTCTAACACTGATAAAAGGGAACACCAAAATGCCTTACCTAAGATTATGCAGTTGACAGACAACAGCTAGTACTTTCTGTTGAGAACTTCAAACCAAGGTACTTCTTGGACAGAAAGTTCTTCATACTAGAATATTTGCATATTTGACCCAACTTTCATACTACTTTTATGATTTGCATTAGGAATGTAGGATGTTGATGATGATGATGCTATAGATGACAGTGGAAATGACATTGATGATGGGAACTCCCACCACAAAAAGCATTTTACTAGCCTTGAATCTACTAAAAAAAAACCTTTTAGACGTGGTCAATAATTATTTCCATAGTACAGGTATAACATTAGGAACTTGACTTTTGCATGCTTAAAAAATGTTGTCATAATTCTCGTCTCTTTATTCTGTCCATTTATTAATACTTTTGATCTACCATTATCAGGGATTATGTAGAAGGTTGAATGCAAAATAAATTAAATAGGAAAGTAGGAAGCCATATAACAATAAAGTATGACTATTAACTCAGCATGTTACAGAGTCCTGCAGCTCCTACTCTTAAGAACAAATTTATCAATTTTATTTGCGAGGACTTGGGCTACTGTCATTGGACATCATTTTTTATGCCTATGTTTGACATGACTTGGATAATGTAGTGGTCATCTCATACATTCAGCTTAATCCATATGCAAAACATACTACAATACTATATGACAAACCCTCATGTTAATGAGAACTTGTCAAAGACATTTTGGATCTTATTTTGTTCAACTAAATATCTAAACAAAATGTTGAGAACCTTCTACCTACATGAAATCTCATCAGATAATAGATCTTCACACTTCAAAAAATTTAATCACACTATTACCATGTTGCACAGGTATAGTAAATTAAGATAGGAGGAAAAATAGAGATTCAAAAGCATATGTGGTCAGCCAATACAAATTTCCAAAACAGCGCATGGTACAGTAGCACAATAGGAATTACATCATCAAGACCTCTAATCACTAGACTACTTAAACAATGATAGTACCTCAATAAAAGCTTTTGGATTTGGGCAGTTCTGTTGCTTAGATAGCCTCAAGGTACACTGTGCAGCTGCAAAGCCATCTCGAAGGCCAACAGCCTTAAAGAACTCCAGCAAATTTACACGCTCACTGCTGTTAAGTTCAGCAGTCATGCCTACATCAAGGAAAATGACATGGGGTTTTGATTTAAAGAGACTCTTAATTGAACTCCTCGGTCGAGATTCACGGACAAGTATATTGCCAGGATGCATATCTGCATGGACAAAATTGTCTTCCTGAAGAAAGAAGCATATCAGAAGACTGTAATAGTTTGAAAGATTGTCCTAACTAATAGCACTGAAGATAGTTACAAATATGAACCTGAAGGAAAATTATATCAGTAACAGAAGATTTTAGTCACATTTAAAACATGTGCTGAAGCACAGAAATACAGGTACCAGAAGCTGAAGGATGGACGATGAGAAATAGGACATGAAAAAGAGGACCGTCCCAAGGACAAAAATGGGCACAAGATGGACGAAAAAGAGTAGAGCATGCGTGAAAGAAGTCCTATCCTGGAAAATCATAAGGAACCAGCACTTCTTCTACTGAAGCATAAGATGGAGTTCATGAGAAGACTCCAGATAGCTAATAATTTCATATAAGTAGGCTTATACGATTAGTTTATTAGGAAAAAGATAACACATGGCAATTATGCAAATTCAATCAACGTAGAATACATACCAAGAGCATTTTGAGGAGTGCATTACTCCCTATGTGAGCAAGAGCACTTTTAACGTGGTTATTTCCTTCAAGCTCATCAACATAATGAGAAACATTTTCTCCTTGTTCATATGTCTCTACCAAAACGGCCGGATGCACAAGTGGATAGAGAGGCTTTGGGAAAGATACATCTTTCCACCTCCGGAAATTGTAGATAAACCTACTCAAATGGGCAGCTTCTCTTGCAAGATCAACTTGAGACATCATAAAGACTGCAAACTGTTGTGCACTCTCATCTAAGCGCAACCAGTTCAATGCAGGAATGAACTTTGAGATTTTAGCCACAATATTGATGATCACAAAATCTCTCCTGATTGATTCACTGACACCTGGATGTCTAACTTTTACTGCAACAGCAATACACTTTGGTTGTTGACCAGGATATCGGAAGCATAAAGAAGCTCGATGCACTTGAGCAACACTACCAGATGCCACTGGCTCTTCTTCAAAACTCTCAAAAATATCAGAAAGCTTACGGCTGAAAGCTTTCTCAATAGTTTTCTTACTGTAGGAAAAGCTATGTGCCGGTGCTTTGGTATGAAACTTTGCCAGCTCACTGCAGAGATCATCAGGAAACAGGTCTGGTCGTGTAGCTGCCCACTGACCCCATTTTATAAATGCTGGGCCTGTATTTTCCAAAGTATAGCGTACAAGATTAAGCCATACTTTTCTGTAATGAATCCCTAAAGTATCTGCAAAAGGGGCCATTATAGTGATTGGCGACAATAACATTGTCAAATAGAATGCTCTTAGAAGCAAAATGAAAAGCTCCAAAACTGAAGAGATTAAAGAAGTGATAAGAATATTTCCATTTTTTGCTTCAATGTATTGATTGTTCCTTGTCCTGAAACACTTGCCATCTGCCAAGCTTTCTGAGTGCATGCCCAATTTCCACCAATAAATGCAAGAACAGTAGGAACCAGATGGAATCTAGTAAATGCCAAGCTCATGATACACGTCATCCTACTGATCAATGAAGAAGGGAGTCCTCTGTAAGTAGAAATCATAGAAATCCCTTTCCACGCAAGTTGGGCTTGAAATGCAATTGAGGCACTGGATGAAACAAAGAATTTCTTGACAACACCCTCCCTGTTTAGACTTGTCTTAGCTTTATATGTAGTAAGTAAAGTATTTCCTCTCTTAAGAGCCTTGTACCTTGAGAAAGCTTCGCAGCACAAAGGAAACGCCGGTGTAGAAAATGTGCCATGATCCTGCACTCTAGAATAGATGGGTCTGTTATTTGTTATAAAAGCATAAGCTGCTTTTCTTATCTTTCCAAAAGCCAAAACCCTGCGAATCAAAGAAAGGATGTCAGTGCAAATCAAGCTGGCGTCATGACCAAAAACAGAGCGGGCATTGATTAAATAGATGAAATAATTCTTCCTAGTGGCAAGTTTATCTAACACCATTGGCATCTAGTTATACCTAGAAAAAGAAATCTGAGAACTATATGTAAGATGATGCAACATTTGCTCAAAGTAAATTACTCGATTGCTTGATTGATTGCTTGATAGTTGTAGAAACTAGGAGAAATTGGGATGCAATTAGCATCATAAAAACCTTTATTCATCTAAGACCACATTGTGTATTAATCAAGGGAAAAGCCAGTACCAGTGATTAGTGACCATAGCAACATTTTCACTCTCGCCTCTTCAGTAAGTTAATATCTCAGACTTTCAAAAGCTGAAACTTAATTGACAACAACGGGAATATTTCCTTTCTGTAAGCAACAGTCTGTGGATGATGGTCCACACATCCGCTGGAACTGATGCAGAAAAGCAATCTATAATTCTCTACTTCAAAGCTCGTATGCCTATAATTTGTGGAGAGAATACTCAATATCCTGGTTTTACCAAATACCAAAATCCTGCAAATAAACGGAAGTAAAATGATTCATTGAAGATATAACTGTAAATGTAAAATGACAATCACACTAGAAACAACCTGGAAAATGACTAAATTGATAAAATGTTGCCCTTAAATGCTAAAATATATGTCAATATCTTAATAATATATTTAGCATTGAAAATGCTATGGGTACCACCAGACTAATATTAACTGAAAGGAAATTTGCTTTTTGGCAGTGCATGTAATTGTCTTGAAGAAAGTAGTGAATTTCAACATCATCAAGCATTAACAACAATGAGAAATAAGTCTGTCAACCAAAGGGCATGTGCACATGAAACTGATCATGACTGCATCGATCACTGTTTTGTGTCTCTCTTGATGTCTGTTCATCCAGTTCACATCGGATTACCATCAGTAAAAGCTTTATGATACAAATGACCAGTGGACACACACAAACATCTAATTTAAATCATGGCATGTGAAGTTTGCATATAGGAACAGTTATGAGTTTGTATTGTCCCCAGGTAGGGCAGTTTGTTTCTATGCAACAGAACTTTATATGATGAAATGTCACTCAATAACCATCAAAATCAACAAAATATAACATGATGAATTATTACGCAACAGCAAAAAGCTCCCTGTTACTGTAATTTCATAGTTCATACATTGAAGTCATGTCATCTAAAAAACAGTCAAGTCTACTTGGATTGGGTTGGGCTATTGATTTAATCACGGGCTGGGTCCGATCGGGCTAGGTCCGATCGGGCTGGCTTGGTTTAACCACATGGGTTGGATCCTATCAGTAATATACTCATTTTCATTTATAAAAATGTCCAGTTAGATTTCGTCCTACTTCTAACCTTTTTTTGCCGCCTTGAGGTCAAATTCAGCTATTACCCACGTATCTACACCATATGTTACACGAACACGGCTCCATGATAGAAGTGACCGTGCCACATAGCTACCACCTACGTCCTCCCATGGGTCTTATTGATGTATTGTTGGAGACAGGTGTCAACCGTGAAACTCTCTGCCCGTTTCTTGATTCAGCTTGCCAGTCCAAGAAGAGATATATACAACTGAGCTGAATGGGTGTTATCCAGTTTGAGTTGTGTCGTTCAACAGGTTAAGTTGAAGAAGCTCCAAATTTGTGAAGCCCATTTATAATTCTTTTATACACTTGTCCCATATTACAGATCATGGATTCTCCAACATTAAGTCAAAGTGGTGGACATCCTCAAAGCTCAAATTGGCAAGTCTGAACCAAGTAATATAGAGAACAACACCTAAAAAATCACAACTCCAAGGTATCAACCATGCATAAGGGTAAGGATGATAAACACCTAGGGACAAAAATACCACGACAGATTGCATCTAACTCTTTTCTTGAAGAAATTCAACAGAAAAAAGAAAAATAATAGATTGAACAGATGATTATCCTTTTTTTTCCTTTTTCTTTCCATTTCTGGTTGGGAGGCATAAGGGAATATACATCAGATCTGATTCAGATTCCATTGTGTGGGCCAGATATTGCCAATGTCCGCAGACATGTAAACAACTCACTTGAACTCAAAGAAACACAAGCTAAATCTAGAACTCTAATGGACACCAAAACTTCTCGAGGTACAGCTATTAAACTTAATCCGCTTTCAGGCATATTCAAAGTTTCAATACATAACAGCTTACTGGACAAAATGCTGACCAACAAAAAATATACAGTTACAGAGATTTTGAAGAATGTGAAAATTGTGTCAATACCCCTCCATTTTTTAACTCCAACTCAGTGTTGTTGTTACTAACACTTGAAAAAAAAAATGGAACATTTGTGCGTCATTTTGAGGTAAGTTCTGGGGGTGTAACTACAAGAAGAAATAAGATGATCTCCAATGGGAAAACAATATGGTGGAGTATCTGTGGCAACATGCAGTCCAACAAATTGAGGAACAGCTAGAATTGTTAATCCTGATTAGCCGGAAACATCAACAGGTACCTGAGTGGCTACATCACTAGGAGTTTATGGTGACACGTGAGATTGTACTAGCAAAACCAGATTACTGACAAAATAAGTACAAGATCATGCTGAATGTTTGGCATGGGTTAGAGGGCGTTAAGCCCATGACACTACCTAACCTCATTTATCCAATGAGGAAAGAAAGTGTCAAGCTTAAGAGTATTGACTGCCTAGGCAAAGCCTCCTGAAAGAATAATTTAAAACATAAATCATTTAATTGAAAAGATGTTTAACAAACAAGTTGTATTAATAACTGTACTTGTGTCGTAAGGTTTTGGAGAATTACAATCACCAAATTTGATATGAAATCTCACTTGATGTAACTACCATTTGCTGCTGCTTTCTTTTGTTCCCTTACTCTCATAAGTCTCATTAAATTTTCTTTCTATCATTATCCAATATTAATCTATAATATTTATTATTTACTCATAAATGGCAAAAAGGAGCATTTTGTCCAACCACTAAAAGATGGGCATAACTCCCACTATCTATGTACTGGAGTTAACTATTCACAATCTCCAGCCTAGCCCTACTTCCTAAACAACAACAACAACCACCACCGGTCCACCACCACCACAACTACTACTACAACAACAAAACATGAACCAAATTCCTAACACCTAATAACCCTCCCTCTAAAAACCCATAGCACTTACACCACAACCCCAGTTACTAAACGAGGCCTATGCCTATTATGATTGTATCTATAACACCTCTTTGATCCTTGATGGTGCCCAATGATTGGACATCAAAGCTCACAAACATCAAGGACATATACATTGTTGCTATTTTGGGTGCCTCACATTTATTGGAGAAGACTATGCAACAGTGGAGAAGATTCCAACAGATTCAGCAGCCAGAACTCTTAAGTTGTAGAGCCTAATTATTATCTTGACGATTTGTCGCCTTACACAGGTAATTACGCGGATCGACCTGCGCGGTTAGGTCGCTGTGGGGGTTGGGATAGAGTGGGGAGCCCTCTCCAGGAGCTCGAGGGCGGAGCCTCTAGATCAAAATTACTTTGAGAAGTCCCTCTTGCAGATCTCGAAGACGATGAAGCGCTCCTGATAAAGAGATTGGATGAGTTCAGAGTTACAGGTTGAGAGCAAGGTCGGAGTCTCGCTCCAGAATAACAGTGTGGTATTACTCTGAAGGAGCACTCCGAAGCATCTAAGCAAAGGAGCACTCCGAAATGATAAGTTTGCTCTCAGAAATGCACCATTCGAAAGCCCCACCAGAGCTTTCGAAGCTCTACAGCGATTTCGAATTCCGAGTTATTTTCTGATTGAGATTTAGAAAAAGTTTTTGAATCTTTCTTTCTAAGGGCGGTTGATTGGATGGTTATAATGGTTTTACTAAATATTTGGAAGGTCTAGATTTATTATAAAAGTCTATAAAATTTCTAGTTGTGAATTTTAGGTTACAAAGCAAAGGAGATTGTTTTCATCCACCTTGTATTGAGAATTTGAGAGATCCTTGTGTGAGATCCTTGTAAACTCTGTTTTTACTTCTCAAGTTAATAAGAATTTCTCCCCCTCCTACAAAATATTGTGTTCTTAATTTGTGTTCTCAATCAAGTTATATTGCTTGCTACGGTAGATTGCTCGGTGTTTTTGCGTTGCTACTCTTATTATTTGGTGGTATTTATCACAACAATTGGTATCAAAATAATGGCTAACAAGACGACCACAACGAAGTTCAAGGTGGAGAAATTCGACATATAGACAAGCTTTACTGCTGATAAAAATAGCTGAAGTTAGGCTTCTTGCTTTGATGATGCTCCAACATATGGAACTTGCTCAGATAGTAATCAAAACCGACCGAAAGGAGGTTTTTTCCGTGACTCCTATAGAAATTTTGTCCGCCCGTCTGTCCTTCACGCACACGAGAGAGAACGAGAGCAGCGAGAGAAAGAGAGAGCGTCGGCGGCCACCACCCTCCCCTCCCCCCTCCTTCTTCCTCCGCCTCTCTCCCCTTCCCCCTTCCTTTTCTTCCTCCTCCTTCCAGCAAAGCCAAAGCCCTAACCCCACCTTCTTCTTCCTCATCCACTCTCCTTCTCCGCCGCTCTGTCGGTCGGTTTTTACCGCCAAGAGAGCGGTATAATAGTATAGAAATACATCACATTGATATTGAATTTTGAGAGCTCTAATGAACATCAATTTGACTTCTGGTACTACTGATGATACGTGAAATGATAATTCACAGTCAAAAGCCAGATTGCAAAATAGATAAATAAATAAATAAAATACATGGAGAACAGAAAATAACTATTCTATATTATTTTATATTTATAGTCAGTAATTGCCAAACTACCATTACTATAATGGATTCAATTTTTCACCAGAAAGGGGAAAATTTTACCAACCATGACAAAAGCACTTCCCCAAGTTAACTTTGGCAATAATTCTATCTGTATGATAAATTGTTAAAAATAAAGATTAAAAAAATCGAAACCCACTTAAATTTGTATGTAAAAAATAATATCTTGAATAAAGATTCAAATTTTAACTCTAACCTGAAACTGTTGGAAATACATAAAGAAACAAAAGCTATGTCTACTATCAAAATTACAAAGAACCCAAAATCAAATCTATCTCTAAAAGATATCAAATCGAAGAACTAGTTAGTTCAAACAAAGAGGAATAGATCATTAAAATACACAAATTGCCAAGAAAAAATATCTAACTTTTTAACAGAATCAACTCCTTCCAGCAACCAAAACAGAAGCAAGATTGAGGAACTGTGAATACGAAACGATTGCAAGCACTGCGTTAATCCGGAAATAAAAAGATCTGAGCAAAAGTACCTTTTTTCCCGCTTCCGTAAGCAGTGAGCTTGAGAATCTATCTGCGAGCCGACTGCGTGATATTTAGGCCGTGATTTATGCGGTCACCGTTAACCTAAGATTCGCAAAGCAAATCAGGACCCGATAAGCTTCCGGGTGTCATTCTGAAACCCGACCCGATCTTGAGGCACAAACCCAAACAAATATATAACTAGTATACCGCCGTCGTCGGTGGAAAACCGACAGACGATGACGAGAGAGATAGAGGGAAGGAAAGAGAAGAGGGAGGGAAGGGGGAGGTGGGAGGGCTCGCACAGAGAGAGGACGACCAGAGAGAGGGAGATGGGGGGGGGGGGGGGAAGGGGGGAGATAGTCGGCGACTGAGAAAAAAAAGAGAGAGGAGGAGAACACAGGAGAGATGATAGACGGAATGACACGATTTTTACAGGAGTCGCGGGAGAAAACTTCTCTCGCTTCACTCGATCGGTTTTGATAATAAAATTAAAAATATATTTAAAACCTCTTAAATCCTATCGATGTATATAAATAACTATAAAAGTTTTTATGTTTATCTCAAAGTAAAGTATGTAGAATAAGTTTAGGAATTATTTTAAGGCAAATCAGCTCACTTTTACCCATCTACATATAAGTGGCAAAAAATGCTTAACCACAAAATGTTAATTTTTCGAATAAATCAAAGTTGCAAACAAAAAATAGTAAGTAAAAGTTATTATGCTGCTTCCATTAGGAGGTAGTTGGTGCTGTTTCTAACTTTAGTACTGTTTACATGCTAGGAAACCATGAATTTCAAGTGAATCTTTGAGCTGAATTCAAGCGTGATTCGTTGCTAGAATCACAAGAACGATGTTTAGAGCGTGTTCTCCTTCCATTGAGGATGAACGTGGTATATTCACATATTCAATTCTGTTTACGAAGGAATGAGATTATCAAGTTAGAAGTTAGCCTAATTCAATAGCTAAAAAGGACCAAAAAAGTAAAAACTCTTTAATCCCACACTCGATATGGTGTGAAAAGTTGAAGGGTTTAAATATGAAAAGATGGGAATTAAGGGCGTGCCCTTTGGGTACTTGGAGTTTTCACACGCGTTTGAGAGAAAATTATACCCACATGCGTTCTGCTGCCCGTCCCAGCGTTGGAGCACGAGCGTGGACCTAATTCTTTTTGGACCTAACCGCACTTGGTTTTGTGGGTACGGGTGCGGTTCTTTTTGGATGGGGTCGTGCAGACACGGACGCGAGAACCTGAACCTGGAACCAGAACTGGATCATCCAAATGCAGGCGAGAAACCCGACCCCACCCAGTGTGTGCCCCGCCCGTTTCATTTCTAGAAACGGGCGATTAACTCCAATAGGTAGAACAATTCTGACAAGAACCAGAACAGTTGTGACAGTTTTTTTCGAACCGTCTTGACCATTTCCAGCACACTGACAAAAAATCAGAATCAAATCTGAGTTATTCCTCAGACAAGAAATTCTAACTTCCGTCCATTCTCTCCTCTGAATATTCCACTTATAATTAAGATGAATATTCTCTAAGAAATTTATCTTAGTCTAAGTTTTTTGTCTACTTTCAATTAGTGGTACTGATTAATTTGGGTTCAACCATACGGTTTATTTGATAGTGTTATTCAAATACCGTGAATGAGTGTTGTATTTTGGGAGTGCAGCATCCAATAACCCATTAGCACCATGGCGGTGATGTAATGCCTTAACAGAATTTGCTATATGCGTACCTCACTTCATATACCGTGTAATTGAACTAATGTTCTTTTTACAGCAGTTATGCTAGAATATTTTTTTATAAATATTAATGTTATATATTGAGACTGACTAATACTAGTCTAATTGGTGTTTAACTAAGGAAGAAAATTGAAAGGTGATTTTGTAATTAAAGAACGTTCTATTGAACGAAAAAACTCCTACCTGATTTACAAAGATCTAGCCAATTAGATCGGTTGATCTTGATTAGTTGTCAGATCTAATATGATATACATATTAATATACTTTATGGCTGGAGCATTATCATTTACCTCCATCCTATATTCTAAAAAAAGTAAGTAAAAGAATATAACTAACATTTAAGCTTTTTTTTCCATTTGACAAATGAGATGAGTAACGTGACAAAAAAAATATTCTGTTATTTTGTACCTCGTAACGGTTAATAATGGTGAATGGGTAGGGTGTGTGTATGGGGTGGGGTTCTAAGTAACTGTTTTTTCTTGTTAACATTTATGTCGTTTACGGTTTGATCTTCAATGTTCTTAGTGTTTTGGATGGAGAGGAACAAATGAAACGACGAATTTCTTTGTTCATGGTTATTTTCCCCTTAATATTAAGTCTCTCTTATAGTTTCGAGACAAAAGAAAAATAAAAGAAAAACTCTATGCACCACTCTGTATTCTATTCCTAAATTTGAGCTCTTTCTCTCTTTGGATCTTTCACATCCACGTTACTTCAGTCTTTCTCCCTCATGTTTGTCTAAAGCATTAGTCTAAGCGAGTTTGTAGTTTCTATAGTTATTGAAAAACGTCCACAATGAGGTTTATTTAGAATTAGGGAGTAGATTGCTTTGATTGCATCTACACATTTTATTTTACTTTTCTAGAATAATGTCCACGCATGCAGGGTTAGAAAACACATCCTTGACTTGACCCGAATTTTAAAGTATGGGTCAACCCTTAACCGTGTTCAGGTGTTTTTTTTTAACTAATGGTCAGCAAAAGAAAAGGAAAATCAAGAAAAACAAAAGAATAGTGGAGATCGACAGTGTTACGATCACAAATTGCAAACGTCTCTCGATCTCCTCCGGGGTGATGTCATCTTCAAGTAGGGCTTGAATGAGCAGTCTTTAGTCTGTGTAATCATCAATTTTTAGAATGTATGGCCTTGCTTGGATCTTTTTTTTGGGGACACTATCGAATTTCTCAGAGCAGATGTACCAATAGCCCAGTGATAATCATTAGACTGTTTTACTAAGAGTATTAGGTTATGTATCACATACCAAGAAATATGCCTTGAGATATGGACATTATTCACATGTACTTGAAGGATATATCGATGCTAATTGAATTGCAGATTTTAAAGAATCAAAATCAACTAGAGGATATGTATTTACTCTTGGAGGCGCAGCAGTATCCTGAAAATATTTCAAACAAAAATGTATTGCCCGTTCCATAACGGAATCAGAATTCATAGCCTTAGACACGATTAGAGAAGAAGCAAAAGGTCATCCTGAAGTGGACATCTGGAAGGAGCTCACTCTTAACGATGTACTATATGTTCCAGATATCCGCAAGAACTTGATCTCTAAATCAATCCTTAGTAAGAAAAGTTTTAGAATTGTTTTTGAATCAGATAAGTTTGTATTTACTAAGGGTGGGATGTATGTGCTAACGGTTATCTTGTTGATGGCATATTTAAGGCCAATGTTGCTGTAGTAAATAAAAAGTCTGTGTATTTGTACCCAAATCTCATAAATAAAGAAAAATCTTCTGTTTATTTGCTTGAGTCTCCTATTTTATGGCATGCTAGATTAGGGCATGTAAATTACAAGTGCTTGTAATACTTGTCTAATTGGTGTTTAACCAAGTAAGATAATTAAAAGGTGGTTCTGTAAGGAACGTTCTACTGAACAGAAAACCTCCCACCTGATATTCACCGACCTGGCCAATTAGACGGGTAATATTGATTAGTTGTCAGATCTATTCCTACTTCTAACAATCTTAAGACAATTACATCCCTCGCTTTGGCGCTAACGGGTTATTAGACGCTGATACAACACTCCTTCACGGTATTTGAATAGAAGCATAAGGAGCTGAAGTTGGAAGATCTCATTGTGAGGTTTCGCACTGAAGAGGACAACCGTAAGTCCGAGAAAAGGAACAACAAGAACTCCTATAAATCCAAGGCCAATGTGATCGAAGACTCAAAGGGAAAGCGTCTACTTTCAAAGGCTTGAATCGGAAGAAAACTGCCCAAGGGTGTAAAGGCAATGACCAAGAAGGTAAGAACAAGCACTTTAAGGGAATTTAGTACATCTGCAATAAAGAGGGACATAAGGCGAATGAATATCGCAGTCGTCCCAAAAAGAACAAGAAGGACCATCCACAGGCAAACCTAACCGACCATGTGTCGCCAAGCCTATCAGCTATGGTATCAGAGGTGAATCTGACAACCAACAACAAGGATTGGCGGGTAGACACTGGGGGTACTCGGTACATCTGCTCTGAGAAATTATTATTCTCTGAATATCAAAAACTAGAGTAAGATGAGCAACTGTTCATGGGAAAGTCAGCCGTCTCCAAGTGTAACGCCTCGATCCCACGGACACGGGGACGCTATGGCGATGTACATACGCAGGGTGAGACCAACCTCACGTACACACGCTATGCCTCAGTATAGGAAATAGCCTCCATATACACAAGAGTTTCAGCATTAAATAAGTACAAGAATACCTGTAAAAGGGGTCAATGATCATGAGAGACATAGAAATATGGATAAATAACGAAAGAAAGGCTAAATAATAAAGATACCTATGAATGGTATCAATGACGACTCTCCTATGTAAATCTAATGAAATATCTGCCAATATGATATCTCGAATTTCCAACTTGGGCACGCAAACCCAAGATCATTAGAAAGCGACCTAGTGAATGGTAAAATGAAGGAGGCGGTAATAGATACTACAGTAGTACAATCACGATAATATATAATACATATCAGGATAACAGTGGTACCTTATAAATAGTCTAATAATTAGTATCTCCATATTACACATTAGTTATTGGTACTACATCATCTTCACTACCTTGTATGTTATAACAATATTACCCGTCAGTGCTATAAAATCCTCATTATCTAGCATATTGTAACAATGTGCCTATCACGATGATAACATCATCACTACTTAGCATGTTAGAACAATATTACCTCTATAATACATGATTATAACTATAACAATATCAATTTAGAAAAGTTATATATATCTGCATCAACTAACTTTATGTTATTATACCATCACCATGTTATTCGTATGTATATGAATAATCAGATACATTATATTTACTTACACACTACTGATATTAAGTGTTGAATTATCATGTATCAAGTTTTAGTTGTTTAACATAGTATGTTTACACTAGTATTAATAGTAACCTGACGGTGTCAGTAGAAAACATGAATAATCTTGCTATGGTGTCATGAGTGTACACAAATAGTGTGTGCACGAAGAATATATATCTGGAATAGAAAATACATAAATGCAAAGTATATATGTACATGAGTAGTATGCCATCACAAAAGTGTAACATGTATTAAGAGGTGTAACAAAGTATACAGGTAACATGATAATGGATAAATTATCAGGAACAGTAATAAGTACAATACAATAGTATACATGTATCAGGTAAGTCATGTTATTTATACAATAATAACAATCAGTACTACTTGATATTTTAATCAATTTCTTCCAGTGTCCCATACCACTGGCAGTTCATACTGGAGCCCGCACTCCAGTCGAACCCATCCGGACATGGCATCGGGTACCATTATCCAAACGAGAGAGTGACCAAATAACAAGTGTTTCTGTCGTCACTATTGTTTATACCGTTTTATTATTTCATTGGAAACCCAAGGTCAAGAAGCTCTAGTCGGGTGAGTGTATCCCGTGCATACCTGGGACAACGGCTTTAAACGAACCCCTGGCTGCTGAGACCAGGGCTACCCGCTAGGGCAGGAGCAAGAAATAAGAAGCTCAATGAGCTATATACAATACAAACGATAGCCAGCACTACTACGTCCCCTGCAGTGAGACTAACAATGGACCCAGACATCCACACGATAAGATCTAGTCAACTGTCAAGTCTCCCTCATCCCCAAGTTATATTCATTATCTTTAAACTACACAGTATAGTAATAACTAGAACAGTGCATGTTATATATAATACGATAATAAGGACATGAGCTTTGTTGATATCATGAATAAGATAATGAGAAACGATATACAAGAGATGTGAGATTCTAGAGGTGGCCCCCGTGGCTGAGATCCACGTGGCACTTAGTTCCACACATTGCGTATCAACAACACTCATGTCCAGTAACGAGAATATCAATAGAAATAAGGGGAAACGATCATGTAATGGGATGACAGGAAGGAATATACATGGAGCAAGTATATAAATAAATAAGCAATGCATGTATACCAGTGAATATCTGTGTATCCGTGTATCCTATCCGTGTATTCGTGTAGCCTATTCGTGTAGCAATAATCCGTGTAACATCTTGGTGTATCATGGGTATCACTAGTACATGTAATCACAGTGGTCAGTGTAACATGTAATATCATGTCCAGTGAACTACAGTGTCCGTGTAATGATGATACAAGCCTCATGAATTAACGGTGTCTAGTATCCATGTAATAGTGATTGTGTCTAGTGTAATAGAGTATATGTGGATCAATATACATGTAACGATAGTTATCTAACTGTGAGACAATACATGAAATAATAATGTCCAAGAATATGGTGAAATAGTGGCCAGAGTGTCAGTGGCTGTGCAGGTATGATGACGGTGTTAGGGATGTATATTCAGTATTTGT
The DNA here is from genome assembly GCA_038442645.1 of Agave tequilana. Lineage (NCBI taxonomy): Eukaryota > Viridiplantae > Streptophyta > Magnoliopsida > Asparagales > Asparagaceae > Agave > Agave tequilana. The sequence goes on along the minus strand of JAVJIF010019825.1, from coordinate 6,458 downwards.
TGGTATTATTATTATTATTCTGATCGATATCACAAATGAAATATATTTACAATTATCTACTTTCAAACTAGTTATTAACGTCTTTATTAATCTGAATTTCTTAATTGACCATCTAATATAATCCCCTACATTTATATTAAACCAGGAATCAACTTACAATATTATGTTTTTACAATGATTTACCCATAATCAAGATTTATTACTTAAAGTAATAAATCAATTTTTGAAACATGAATAAATATAATTTATAAAAGGAAAACACTCACAAACTAGCCGTGGGAAGGTAGCTCTCTTTTTCACAATCGCAACGGTTTTAGGATCGTCCAATTCGGAGTCTGGATGCTCCAGATATCGCCCGAACACTAAAATCAACATAAATGGGTTCAATATGTAATTAATAAGGATTAAAATGCAATAAGTATTATTTAACAGGGGGATTTATAAAAAAGTACCTTTATTGGGTTTAGAAGCGATTTTGGGCTGATATTGGGTCAGGTTTGGATCCAATAACCCAAACCTAATTGACTTATCTGAAAATGGGTTAATGGGTTAACGGGTATAAACTCAACCCAATAAGGTTAACGGATTCGGGTTCAACCCTTTATGGGTTGTGAACCCAATACCCATCATAACAGCAGCAGCGACTGCTACCGCTGCGCTCCGCCAGAGCGAGGCCGGCCAGTTGAGCTGGCTGGCGGCGAGGAAGGGCTGGCGGTAGGCCTGTCAATGGGTCGGGTCCAGACCCGGACCTGACCCGATTAAGCGGGTATGAAAAGGGTTGCTCTGGACCATACCCATTTACCCGTATACCGATTATTAAATGGGATGGGTCTGATTTTACTTGAACCAGACCCGATTACCTATCTACCCATTTCAAAACATAAATATAAATAATACTAATAGAATTAAAACCCTAGAGATGTAGGCTCCAGACTCTATGAGTAAATGATCTCTTTGTGCTTTAAGTGTTGAACACTGTTGGTTGATTAGTGGATGATCTTATTGCTGTGTTTCCCTAAATAAATTAGGGCGTCTTGCTTTAAATTTTTTCTTTACTAAAGTCTTTCATCACTTCCCTCTACCTCTTGCACCTAGTTGCATTTCATCCTTTATTGATATTAAAACATGCTTTCTTTCTTTTTACAAAAGTTTTTTTCTCCTCTCTTCATATGTTTTTGCTACTGTTTTTGTTTATGTATCTTGTTTTTTTCTTTTGTTATGGGTTTAGGTAAATGGGTCTGGACCCGCGGGTACAGCGGGTCTGGGTATGGATACCCACCTTCTGGACCTGGGGGTAAACGTGACGGGTATGGTACCTTCTTGGGTAAACGGGTGCGGGTCTGGTACCACTTGTACCTCCCGAACCTGACCCATTGACAGGCCTAGCTGGCGGCGGCGAGAAGGGGCCGCGCCGCCACCGATGGTGGCTCTAGGCATAGAGACAAGAAGAAGAGAGAAGAGAGAGGGAGAGAAAGAGAGAGAGAGAGCGAAAGAGAGAGAAAGAGAAGCACAGTAAGAAGATGAAGGAAAAGATAAAGAAGAAGAAGGAAAAGAAGAGAAAAGGAAGAAGAGAAGGAGTAGGAAAATGGGGGAAGGGGTGGCGCCCAGTGGCGCGCCGGCCACCGGAGCGCGCCAACGCGCCTAGCCTCCAAGGTTGAGAATAGAGAGAGAGAGAGAGGGGAAGAGGTGAGGGGAAGAGAGTGAAAAAAGAGAGAGAGAGAGAGAGAGAAACAGTGAGAACAAGAGTGCTTAATTAGAGAGAAGAGAGATTAAAATGGGTTAGAGGGAGATTAGGGGAGTAGGTTAACTGAAGTCGGTGGAGAGAGGCAGTGGAGAAGCGCAGAGAAGAAGAAAGAAGAAAAAGAAATAGAAAAAGGAATTTTTATATTATTTTAATAGAGTCAAATTTGAATAGTTCAGAACAGTTCTAAAAAATTATAGACAATAGAGAATATTATCTTAAGACATAAGATGAAAATGGTTTGAAGAAATTCAGTTTAGTTTGTAAATTAAAAGTCCTGGAAGGTTTCGCCAGTACCGGGCGACACTAGTTTGGCCGGATTTTAGAATAATTCAGAAAAATCTTTAAAAATACCCTAACGTAAAAAATATGATTTTAAGACACAATGTGAAAGTAGATTCCCAAAATTCAACTCCGTTTGTGAAGTAAAAATTGTATAGCCGATTATCGGTATCGGTCGACACCGACTTCGGAGATTTTTCAAAATAATCCAGAAAATTTTCAAAAAATTCTAAAAATCTAAAATATTGAAAAATAATATTTGAAATTGAAATGGTTCAATCTGACTATCAGGAAGGTCAAATCAACTTTGTACGTCGTATCGAGTACTAATACTGTGATGCGTACATCAAGGATCAGGGGGTTACACCAAGATTGAGGAAAAAGAAAAGATCATCCTAAAGTGGGCATCTGGGAAGGAGCTCACTCTGAATGATGTACTACATGATCCAGATATCTACTAGAACTTGATCTCTAAATCAATCCTTAGTAAGAAAAGTTTTTAAATGGTTTTCGAATCAGATAAGTTTGTACTAACTAAGGGTGGAATGTATGTGGGGTAAGGATTATCCTATTGATGACCTATTTAAAGCCAATGTTGCTATAGTAGATAAAAAGTCCGTGTATCTGTACTCAAAGCTCATAAATAAAGAAAAATCATCTGCTTATTTGCTTGAGTCTCCTATTTTATGACATGCTAGATTAGGGCATGTAAATTACAAATCCTTGTAAAACTTGTCTAATCTAGGATTATTCTTAAACTCAACTTGAAAGAAATTCATAAGTGTGAGATTTGTGTTGAAGCAAGTTCGCAAAAAGTTCATTTCACTCAATCGAAATACAGAACCTTTAGGATTAATTCATAGCGACTTGTGTGACTAAAATTTGCGCCAATAAGAGGCGGGAAAAGTATTTTATTACTTTTATTGATGACTGTACATGATACTGATGAGACAATGACATATAAAGCTGAAGTTGATAATCAACTCAAAAAGAATATAAAGATTCTAAAATCCGATCGAGGGAGAAAATATAAATCAAATGAATTTAGTGAGTTATGTGCTAAATTGGTATAATCCATCAAATTACGACACCATATACTCCTCAGCAAAATGGGATTGCTGAAAGGAAGAACAGAACTTTGAAAGAGACGATCAATTCTATGCTCGTAAGTTCTGGAGCTCCACAGAACTTGTAGGGGGAACCTTTGTTAACTGTAAATATATTCTAAATAGAGTACCACATAAAAAACTTGCTCTTATACCATTTGAGTTATAGCATGGAAGGGCACCTTCCTACCATTACCTCAAAATGTGGGGATGTCTTACAAAGGTACTAGCACCACTGCCTAAAAAGACCTAGTTAGGAGTAAAAATAATGGACTGCATATTCATAGGCTATGGCTTGAATAGCAGCGCTTATAGATTTCTGGTATATAAATCAGAAATACTAGATATTCATGTAAACATGATTATCAAATTTAGAGATACTGTGTTTTTTTTAAAAGACATCTTTTCATACAAATGGGAAAAGATAATACTTCTGAGAAAAGAATACACGAGATGGCATTTAGGGACGAAAGCCCCAAGGAACCAATTGTTAATGCAGCAGTTAACCAAGAAAAAATCAGAGATCAAGAATCTCAAAATCATTTAGTCCAGATCATAGCATATGCTATTGAAAACGAGTCTCAAACATTTAAAGAGGTTATGTCTACCCCAGAAGTACAAAAGTCGAAAGAAGCTATAAATATGATTTACTCTATTTACTTTATTTTTTGTGTATTTTTTCTCATGGTTTTAGTCTATTAACCTTCTAGACGACTTTCTTCTCTTTTGATTTCTAAACTATATAATTCTTTTAGCTTCAGAATAGCCTTACCGTTGCGAGTGTCACCAATAGTTGATGATGATGGATTCCTTCTTTTCTTGTATTAATTCATACTTGCTCTTTGAGTTTTGATGATCTAATGTGGATAGGAATTGAGTTCTTCTTATAAGTTATGTGTGGATTGCCTTCAATTCAAAGTGAACTATCGCCAAAGACCTAAGGTTAGACAATCGTCTAAAGAGGTAAGTAATCTAGTTGGAACACTTAATAGATTTTATCCATGAATTTTCTTTCTTTTTATCTTTTAAAAATCAAAAATACAACATATTCTTTTTATTTCTTCTTCTTACTTCCTCTTCTCACTTAACATTGTTTTTCCTTTTTATCTATTTTAAAACAAAGAAGAATAACTTAACGAATTTAATGATTTAAAATGTACGGAAAGCTTGCATTGCATCCCTCCTGTTGGATCACAACCTGCATAACCACTGCTATCACGGTTAAATTGCGAGAAGTCAGAGTAACACTTTGATTTAAGATTGCATATTTTAATATCTTGATTTTTTTTTCCAATCAAGTTTTGGCATCGTTGTCGGAGAGAGAACGGTATTTCTTTATTTATTAAGTGGTTAATTTTTTCTTCTCTATTTTTGTGTCTAGAAATAGATTATAGGAAATTAGCAACTGTAAAACATTAATAGATGCTCTGTGACTCTGTCCAAGCAGGCAGAGCACCAGAGACAACAAACCATTCGCGCAAACGCAGTTTTCGCGGCTGATTTGGTGAGTTACTCACCTTGCTACTTTGTAGGGTGATTAACTTTTAAGGAACAGCTTTTACAGTTATTAGATTTTCCTGTTAACTTGTTCTACATACTTTTCTAAATTCAACAGCAACTCGTTCTTGTAATTGGTTAAAAAAGGTTAAAAGGTGCATCGTAGACATGTGTCTAATTCTGTTTTTTAATTGCTGGATACAAGATATGTTTGCATTGCATATAGATTAGAAAATATTCTTAGGTGATTTATAATTGCTTTGAGTGTTAATTGTCTATTTACTTGCACACTTTTCACAAAACAGAAATAAGGGCAAAGCCCATAAACAAGATAAGGTGAGAAAGTCACTCCCCCTTAGCACAGAAACCATCTCCACTGCACTTACAACCTAAGTCTAATTAAAATTTGAACATACATTGGCCCTAGGGACATCTCAGACTTACTAGGAGATTGACCTAAGGAGGAAGTTGTTAGAGTTTGACTCTAATAAAATTGGTGTCAAAGGTTGGGGATTAAGAGGCAAGATCCTCGAAGGCTAGTGATTTGATATAATCAAGGCCCATTGCTCCGCACGGATACCTCCCACTGTATTTTGCTCCTACCTGACCGATTAATTTGTGCTCAGATTGCTGCAATATAACTCTCATGGACAGTCAATCAGTTAGGAGTCATCAAGGTCTAAGTTTACCTTAGAATAGGCTTGACTGATTTTTTTATTTTGTTTGTTTAATTCTTTTTGTTTTTTTATTTTTTGTGTGAAATGGATTACAACCCTAATTTCTCCAACTTTAATATTAAACCATATTTCACCTCGACTTCTTTTGACTCGGATATCACCAACCCGACTTTTCATAACTTGAATTAACCAAATATGTCGGATTGATTTTATCCAACTCAATATACTCTCCAATCTCAGTATTACGAACAAAATTGGAACAACCATCTCAACTCTTCATCAAATCAATGGGGATACAATACTCAGAGTCATATTTCCAACCACATTTCCAATATTTAGCTTCCTATACTACTTTCTTTGAACAACCATTTGGAGAAAACTGAGTTAGAAAAAAGTAAGAAAAACTTAAATGAGTTCGATCGATAATTCAAAAACATGGTAAACTCACTACTCCCATAAAATTTTCAAATCCAAGATCCAAGCTCCTTTTTTAAGTCCCACCATAATAAGAACATATTGCATTAGAAAAGAGTGTGAAAGCCTTGATTCAGTGCCAAAATGATTTCATCCAATCAAATTTTGATTATAACCAGTATGTCGATAGGTTAGAAGTAAAAATGAGTCAAATGGCCAATACTTATAGAAATAAGGAAACTCTACCTTATCAATATTTGACCAATTCTGATATCTCTAACCCTATTGATCTTACCCAAGAGTTATGTTATTTTGGAAACCAAGATTCAGTTTCACCATAACATCTTGAACTTAACCAATCCTAAACCCTTGACAAATTGACAAGTTTGCACTTTAATGAGATTGAACTTGAACAAGATTGTGACCCTGATCTTCACTTTTGTGATTCAGTTCTAAATTTCGAATCTATATTGACTCCGACATCCTTACCCGATTTGGACCACATTTCAGAGCCACATTATTCCCGAACCTATGAATCTTGAACATGAACCACCGATTTTGGACAGTCACATTCTATTGATGAGAAATGAATGTGAACCCCAACTCTTTGATTTGAACCCAACTCCTGAACCATACCCGATTCTAAAACCTAAACTTGATTTAAACAGTTCTATGAGTCTGTATTAGTTCCCGATCGTTCATTCTCGAGTCCAAATTAACCATTTCGCCAACTCATATTCC